>JAOUQT010000011.1:235069-248805 GCA_025769995.1 Xyliphius kryptos | reverse complement strand
TGTGGTTAAGGAACCAGCCTTGCGACCGGAAGGTCCCTGGTTTGATTCCAAGTAGCGACAAGTCATGGCTGAAGTGCTCTCGGGCAAGGCACCTAACCCGCAGTTGCTCCCCGGGCGCTGTGACGGCTGCTCACTGTTCCGGGCACGTGTGCTCACTTCACCAGTGTATGTATTTGTGTGTTTCACTGCAAAGATGGGTTAGACAAATTTCACTATGTGCGAACATAGTGGCAAAAATTTATCACTTTCACTTGAGAGATGACTAGATTATACAGTATACTGTATATCATGAAGATGGCATTCATCAGGGTAATTTGCTATCAAAGGAACAGAAACCAGCAAGAATCATGAAATACATAATATACAACATATTTCACTATATACAACATATACAACAAGGTTGGTCTCACTACTCTCTTATAAACTTTTTCTTTTGCTGTAACCCTTTTGTCACACAGCACTCCTGACACTTTTCTCCATCCACTCCATCCTTCCTGTATACATACCATATACATGATTCCATAACTTACAATAATATATAACATCTAAAATAATTATAACGTGAATGAGCAGTTGGAGGGAATCTGGCAGGCGCAGGGTCACTGACATCTCCTGTTTTCTCCGCCGTATAAGGTGTAGCTCATCCGAAAGCATAGAAAAGAGAAAAGAGAGAAAGGAAAAAAAGGAAAAGAGAATAAAGATGGTTAGAAACAATCCACTATCTAATGGACAATTCAACCACAAGTTGTGCAGAGAGCAAGCAGAAACTCTGGCAGACTAGCGCTATGGCAGCATAACGATTGGGTATAACCAGAAAGTGACACAGACATGAGGAAGCCCTGGGACATAAAGCAGCCAGCCACTGGCTCCAACAGCATCCAAACATCCCAGTTTACCAAAACACTCTATAACCATGGGCCCTCCAGCTCTGAGCCCTGAACTATAGGGGACTATAAAGAATATGCTTGACTTAATAAATACATTTTCAGACTAGACATGAAGACTGTGATTGTGTCTGAGTCCTGAACACTATCTGGAAGACTTCCATAGATGTGGGGTTCTATAAGGGAATGGTCTTCCCTCTGCTATAGCCCTCATAATACAAGGTATCAGCAAATATCTTGCACATTTTGATCAAACTGGGGGTCGATCTAGAAGTTTACTAAGGCACTGTGGCGCGAGACCATTAACTGCTTTGTAAGTGAGCAAAAGTAATTTATAATCAATACAAAATTTGGCAGTGTGGATAAAACAGGGGTGATATGCTAGTGTATTTCTGATCTTAGCAATGTTTCTAAGAAAAAATAAAGGCTATAATAAATAATCACACCAAGCTCTTTTAGGGATGTACATGGTGTAATTGAAAGACCATGCAGAGATAATGAATATCAGGAAATTTACTTCTAGCTACATGTGGTCCTAATAAAAACTTCAGTGTTATCAGAGTTAAGTAAAAGAAAATTGTTTAACACCCACTGTATAATGTCCTTCACTCATATCTTAAGTCAAACCAATTGGTGTCTGTCCTCAGGATTGGCTGACACAAATAACTGCATATCATTGGCATAACAGTGGAAGTTGATATCATTATTACGAATAATATTACCCAGAGGTAGAATATATAGAGAAAATAGTAACAGGCCTAAGACAGAACCTTGTGGGACACCTAACTTTACTCTGCTGTGCATAGAGTAGTGGCCATTTACATCTACATTTACAATCTAAATCTACGGTCAGTCAAATAAGACCTAAACCATAACAGGGCTGTTTCTTCGAATCCAGCAACATTTACTAGACAATGAAGAAGCTGCATTTACAGTAGGTCAAGCAATAGAAACATAACCCTGATGAGAGCAAATCCAGTAGCAAATCATTCACAACTTTAAACAGTGTTGTCTCTGTGCTATTATGGTGCCTAAATCCTGACTGACAATTTTCAAAAATATTATTTTTATTCAGGCTTGAACATAACTACTGCGCTACAACCTTTTTTCTAGCATCTTGAGATTTTTATAAGGTTTAATTATTTCCTAATCCAATAGTTTAATTATTTTAGGTTTAATTATTAAGCTAATCCAAAGCTTTTTCAGGTTTCTCAGCGGGTGTCTCACTGAGGAGAGCAAACCACATGTGAATTGGAGAGGATTGGTGCTTTCATAGGCGAGCCTCAGCGTTAGAGTTGGCTTTGCAAGTATGCAGCTGAGTCGTCAGCCATGTGCTCTGCTGTAAGGGCTTTAATGGAGGAGAAATCTCTATCTCCACCTAAGGCATCCAGACTTTCCCTTACCGTAACAGTACTGCTATCACTCTTACTAACCCCTCTCTAATGACTGGATGTGCACCTCTAAAAGTGATTATTTCTGCTTAGTCTCTCCCTGTCCTATTTCCCCTTGCTAACCTCTTCCTCTGAATAACTTCTGCACTTCCACCACCAGGTTTCCTTGCTGTTTTTCACCTGCCAGGATGACACACCAAGTACCTTTCTGCCTGTCTGTCTGATCACTGTTTCTGCTGCTATCCAGTCATCTGGAAGCTCTTTGCTACCACCCAAAGCCTTTCTTAACTCCTTTCTCAACTTCTCACAGCATTCCTGCTTTCCACCATTTTATCCTCTTCTCTACATTTGCCTCTTCCTCTTTCTAACCACAGTCATCCTGCAAAGCATCATCCGAAGTTGTCTATCCACTGCCACTATCTTACAGTCTCCAATCTCTGTAGTCTACCTGTGTGCTCCTGCCTTCATTCTTGTAGGTAACCCTGTGCTGCTCTTTCTTTTGGAAAGATTTGTTTACCACAGCCATTTCCATCATCTTTGCAAATTCCACCACCAGCTGTTCTTCTAGGTTTCTATCCTTAACATCAATCTTAATGAATTGATCAACATTGTTGAAATGTCCATTGTTGAAATGGTGGAAAAGAAAATATGGGTCCTTTTTTTAAATTAAATCTCCTTAACTCTCCTTAACTGGTCAAAAGGTTTACATCAAAAGGAAAGTGAAAAGTGAAAGTGATCCATTTTGCACACAGCGAAATTTGTCCTCCGCATTTAACCCATCCGTGCAGCGAAACAGTTGCTCTTGTGAAATTGAATCATCCACGGGTATACCCACAATCCGTAGATGCCATACCAGAGTAGGAGGCTGCTTGTCAGAATGTTCTGTGCCATTGTAAAAAGTTGTAAGGGGCAGAATGTGGATGGTTTGCTATTTTAAAACCTTTCAGGTCCTAGAATGCATTGTGGTCATTTTAAATTGAATATACATTTTTACTTTTTTTTCATGAGCAAGCGGGAGGGAATTGTGGCAAATAAAATCTTTCTGAGATGACAATCGGGAAATAAGACCTCACACCCAAACTGTCTTATCCAAACATCATCGGGCTATTCCTGACAGTATTAACGCGCTTTGTAATTATTACAGATCGTTTACATTGAAAGAGCTGGGACACTACGCTGCAGACAAAATGCTTTTCGCATAGTTAAAAAACTTCCCATATTTATGAAACTTATTATAACTGTGTGACTTTATTCCTCTGTTTCATAGCAATGGATGCTCCAAAGAACCTGACTGCTAGTGAGATTAACCACCGAAGTGCTCTATTATCATGGCAATCACCCATTGCAGACATTGACAACTACATGCTGACCTACAAGTCAGCTGACGGAAGCCGCAAGGTAAATGACGTTTGTTTGTTTTTATGCAGTTTAACACACAATATATTTCACAGTTAACCTAATTATTTTAGGGACTTTATATTTTTATTGATTTACTTGTTATGATTTAATATATTTTGTTTATATGGGCATTCTCTGGACCATCATAAGGTAGTTATTAAATGATTTAAATGTGTACCTTGGTCCACATATCAATGCATTACAAACTATGTAACTTACTGTTATAATTTAATACTTTTAACTAAAAATTATATCTTATTTTCACGACTTGTACATTGTAGCAAGCCACAGCCCCATGCAACTCCAGGGAAGATTTTAATATCAGTTCCATATACTAATTTTTTGTAGATTTTAATTTATTTAACAAAAATGCTTGTATGTGTTAGTGGTGTACCTATGGCGCCAACCTCGATGGGACTCTTTTTTCCCGGTGGGTAACCAATCTCTCTTCAGACTAATCAGGCACAAGCAGTGAGAGCTGAGCCTCGCTCTATTTAAAGTGCTTTTTCACCCAGGTGCACCATCACTTTGACTACCTGAAAGGCTGAAAGAGTAAAGAGGATTGCTTTCTCCATAACGAATAGTTATTTTAGCCAGAGAGAATATTGTGCAGAAAACATTTGAGTTTCTTTCCTGATTATTTCTCCTTCCCCGTTTCCCAAATTACGCTTCATTTGAAAATGAAAGTGAAAGTGATACATTTTGCCACTATGCCACACACAGCGGAATTGGTCCTCTGCATTTAACCCATCCATGCAGTGAAACAAATACACACGCGCACAGGTGAAGTGAGCACACATGCCGGAGCAGTGAGCAGCTAGCACAGCGCCCGGGGAGCCACTGGGGGTTAGGTGCCTTGCTCAAGGGCACTTCAGCCATGACTTGTCGGTACTTGGAATTGAACCAGGGACCTTCCGGTTGCAAGGCCGGTTCCTTAACCACAAGTCTACGACTGCCCCTTTCTATAGGAAAGGCTAATTTTTTTGTGAGAGTGAGACTATAACTATTAAAAAGACACTATGAAAAGACACTTGGACACTTTTGTAGTTTAGAATGTAAAAATATTTTAAAAAGACACTGTATATCTAAATTACAACCCCAATTCCAGGGCTGGGACGTTGTGTAAATCATAAATAAAAACACAATACCATGATTTGCAAATACTTTGCCACCCATGTTCCATTAAATACGCTACGAAGACAAGATATTTAATGTTCAAACCAATAAATTTGATGGTTTTTATATCGTCTTAATAAATATTCACTCATTTCGAATTTGATGCCTGCAACACATTACAAAATAGTTGGACCAGGGGCATATTTACCACTGTCTTACTTTAATAACCTTTAGTAAGCATTTGGGAACTGGGGACACTAATTGTTGAAGCTTTGAGGGTGGAATTCTTTCCCATTCTTGCTTGATCTACATCTTGAGTTGCTCAACGTTCCAGGGTCATAATGCTTTATGATTTCCTAACACAATTTAATATGTGGACTCGTCAGACCACAGGACACTTTTCGACGTTGCTTCATTCCATCTTAGAAGAGCTCTGTCCCAGAGAAACTTACAGAGTGTATGGGTGTTGTTATATGAAAGTGAAAGACACACACATAGACACACACTGGTGAAGTGTGCACTAGTGCCCGGAGCAGTGATCAGCTCAAAAGCATCTCTGATAGTAGGGGGTTGCATTATTGCGTGTGGCATGGGCAACTTACACATCTGGAAGGACACCATCAATACTGAAAGGTATATCCAGAACCTAGAGCAACATATGCTCCTATCCAGACAACGTCTCTTTCAGGGAAGACCTTGTATTTTCCAACATGACAATGCCAAACCACATTCTGCATCTATTACAGCATCATAGCTGCGTAGTAGAAGGGTCCGGACACTGAACTTTCACCCATAAAAAAAAGATTTGGTGCATCATAAAACAGAAGATACATAAAACAGAAAGCTTGAGAGGAACTAAGGGGATCGTGCACACAAAATTGTATGAATTCCTAATGAGAGTATCTTCCCACAGATTTGCTATTTGTGCTTGCTGTTTTTATAAGTATCTTCCATTCATAACTATTACTGCAGCGACTTAATGCTACGACTAACATTAATCTCAGTAATAAAACAAAAGATCAGACATTCCTATCCTTGTGGGGAAGATACTCTATAGTCACCACCATCCATCCCCAAATGCACACATACCCTAATGTTTATTGATGAGTCTTAGTGTTTACACACACCCCAGGGTTAGCTCTAGGGCCCTGCACTAGATCTTCTGGGGTTCAGAACTAAAGTGAACCCCTGGGAACAATTGGTGTTAAACATATGAAGTATCTGCAAGATCCTTAATAGAATATATATATATACATATATACATACATACATATATACACACATGTATATATTTTATTTGATAAGATAATATTATTTCTATTGTGCTTTTAAATACAGATAAATAAAGGCATAAATTATTAGATTTATGGTTTTATTTTATATAAAGTATATATCGTGCATATTATTATTAAATAAAAAATCAATTATTAAAAGAAAAAAAGAATAAATTTATTATTTATCTATCAACTAAAAGTGATCCCATTGCCCACGATGGATGACAAAAAAAACTCATTTAAAAAATTATCATCTCTGTAGGAATTTGTGTTTCTATAAGCTGCCAGAACAAAATCAGTATGCCTTGGCATACATTCTTTAAATCTGGATGTCATCCCTTCCCTCCTATAAATTTATTCATTCATAGTTTTAGGGTCACAGAGAAGCTGGTGCCCACCCGGCATTTCTGAGTGCGAGAGCAAGAACAACTCTAGACAGGGCGCCAATCCATTTTAGGGCTCTCACACGCACATAATCACACACTAACGGGCAATTTGGAGACACCAATTAACCTATAATGCATGTCTTTGCAATGTGGAAGTAAGTTTTTCTGCTGTCATACCACAGCACTAGCCACTGCACCACTGTGCCACCCACCTCCTATACAGTATATATATTTTTTGAGCATAGGTCTGGTGACCATAGCATATAATTTTATTCCTATCAGAATAGAAAGGTATTTCACTTCTAGTAGTGATGCCAAGTGTGTCTGCCACTAACTTTTCTGATTACTTCTGGGTTGTAGTGAATACAAAGCATGTACAGGACATGCACAGACCATATTAAAAATAGTCAATCTCTATACAAATGCAATACTTCAGTAATTATACAGTGTCTTGCAAGTTCAAGTGCGTCTACATTCGGAAGAAAAAAGTATTTACTTTTTTCCTTCCAGACAGAAAGTTTAATGCTACAAGTACTTAAGAACGACTCTGTGCCCAGTGACGGCTCTGTTCCCAGTGAACCTGACACCATCAAGTGAAAACCTTTCAGTCATTGTACACGGAGAGAAGAAGAAAAATTTTAATTGCAATAAGTCTTTCACTGAGCACTCCAATTAGACAATGTATGTAAATGGAAAAACAGTCTAAAGTCTGTATGTTTGAGCAATGATAATGTCTCAAAATAATATGAATCCTTCAGTCACCATTAATCTATTTTGATTCCACAAAAATTAAAGGCAGTGTTGCACATTGTACAATTCTATGCTTCCTTTACTGACCAAAATGGGTATTATTTGCCCTGAGCAATCACTTATGCAACCCTTATATGGTAAGATAGTCTAGACAAAAATTCCCAGGCAACAACCCAAGCCTGTGATGATTGGTCGCCTACAGAAATTCTTGCAATAATTCCCAAATTTTCTAAATAATACAAAGAAACATACACATTTTTGAATGCGTTATTTTTTTCATAATACAGTACATGTTTAATCCCAAATGGCAAAATGGCAGCAAACAGCTGGCAATAAACATATAGTCGCTTTTAGTTTATTGTCCTTGTAAGTTTTAGCTGTAACCTGTGTAAAATGGAAACAGATTGCTGTGTTCATTGTGTAAGCCTCAGGCATCAGGGGTCCCCAAAGACCCGCCCTGTTTGCCTGTGTTCAAAGAAAAGGGCTAACAGGCAATTACAATGTTAATGTGATCGCAGGGAGAGGGCTGGGGGGCTTGGGGCTTTACTGGGTTGTTGGTGATGGGGGAGGGGAGCATGGCAAAGGGTGAGAGATAATCAGGACAATCTATGACACAATGAGGAATAAATACTGTATATACAGTAGGTCACTGAAATAAGGCCTGATGATACTACATCGAATGAAATTAAGAAAATGCAGAATGCCCAATGCTTGTGTGTGTGTGTGTTTTTTATATCTCTGTAAATATGTATAGACATTTTATATGTTTTAATGCATTGTTTTGTGCTAATATTTGTTAGTGAATTCTCACTATGACATTTCTAATTGCCATAGAAGCATTTGTTTGTATAGAGCTATGGCGGCATGGAAAGACCAGCATGAGCAGTGTTAATATAAGCTGCATTTCTCCTGGGAGCTCATAATAGTCCATTAAACAGCCCTATTAGGTCTAATGAAAAGGCTTTTAAGTGGTCAACACAAAACCACCTGGATTTCACTCTCCTGGGCTTTCAAGTGTATTTATAGCCTCTGTGTGCTTTTGTCGTATCAAAGCCCAAATTTAGAGAGAGGATCTAAAAGAAACATGTATACATCCTATATTTTTTAATCTCATGACAGCAGCAAGTGTTCTTATTTTATTTAGCATCCATTAAAGCAATAATATTACAGGAAATAGCCAAGTCAATTTGTAAGGGACTGGTTTGTTTTGATCGCTGTTCAACAGAGAAGAAAGAGACACAAAAATTACAGGAAAATTTAAATGTATCATGTCAAAAACATGAATCCTACTAAATTTTCTATTTCCCCATGAGCTTCATAATGTCAAAGACATGAATCCTACAAAATTTTCTATTTTCCCATGAGCTTCATAATGTAGATCAAGTCAAATGCAAATCATAATGGATTTAGAAAGCAGGCAATTTGTTTTGACGGGGTAATTTATAAGTACCCCATCACCCCCCAAAAACACACAAGTCTTTTAAGATTCATACTAAATGATACCATGTTCTGTTATTATCAGCTTTACACTACTGTCAGGGAACCTCTTAGGATTTACTTTCTTTAACATGTGCCATACATGTACAAGTAGAATCTCACAACCTTTAAAGAAAATACAGGATTTTTCACATTTGTACACAAAGGCATCCTGCACATCTTTGCAAGTGTACCACATGCAATATAATTCTAATTGCAATATAATTCTAATTCTAAAACGTGAATTTTAGACAAAAATTGTTGCCCTTGCCTCAGTAGCACTCTGTCATCATGAATGTCAATAATCTTTAATACAGAGCAAAGGGGATGACAATGAGTATCATCCAGTTCAGTCAACTGTGTAATGGGAAAAATCAGACAGCATTGACTGCAGACAGAGTGGTTGTGATTGTGTGTGTGTGTGAGAGGGGGGCTGGTGTTGGACTGTGCATTGTACTCGGATTTATTAGGATGTAACAAAAACATTTTAGGCTGTACTAAAATTTACCCCTAGATTTAAACGAGATGGTAAAAATGTACCGATCAAGAATACGCCATCACTGGATCAAGTGAACAATTAAATTGTGGTCATTTCAGGCAACGGAGCAGAATGAGAGCCACTCTGAGCACTCTTTGGATCACTCTCTGGGGAAAAACTGCAGGCAGTGTGGATATTTTGTTTTGTGTTGTAAAGTAGGCTAAAATCAGTGCTGTGCAGGAGAAAAAAAGATGTGTGTACAAAGGGCTCCGGGGACAAATACCCTGACCCTGTGATGTCCTTCGTAATCTCTTTTCAGGTTAATATACTGGCTGACTGACCTTAGTGAAAAGGACATTATCTCAGAATTACTAAGATGCACAGTCAGATTTGTGTCATGCTTCATGTGTACATCACTCACGCGCTCACTCACTCACGCGCTCACTCACTCACTCATACACGCACTTGCGCTCACTCACTCGCGAGCGCGAGTGCGTGTATGAGTCTCTTTTTCACACTTAGAAGCATATGATAAATGAAATATTTTGATTGTCTTAAGCAGCACAAGTCATATATAGTGTCTATACACAAGTCAAAGTGTCTTAAATGTTATGCGAGTTAAGAAATGAGGCACGTTGAGAAAAGGCAACCTTCTCCAAGACTTTGGGAGAAAATATAACTTAGAAATTGGTCTGTAAAGGTTAAGGATAGACAGGTCAAGACCTAAAATTAAAAAAAAAAAGGCTAGTTTAAAACAGGTAGGAACATCCCTGTTAGTAAGACTACTATTAATTATAGATAAAATATCCGAACCAATTGTCGACAGTACATCTTCAGGAAAAGGTGTGGGAACTCCAGGGAGCAGGTGGTTGGTCTCATATGCATAATAATATCAGTTAAGTATGGCAGTGACATTGGTTCAAAAAGGTTAAAGCTAGCAGAATTTGCAGGTAGAACAGAAAGGTTATGAGCCAGGGATATTTGCTCTCAGGATTTTGATTTTACAGATAAACATCTTAAAATCTTTGCATAATTCGGCAGTTCCTTCAGGAGAACTTTAGAATTATTGGCATGTTTGTCAATTATATCAGAAAAGTATTTTGCTCTAGCAACATTAATGTTATGTTGGTAATTTGACAGGCAATGTCTTAGAAGCTGAAAAGAAATATGAAGCTTGTCATTTTTCCACTTCCTTTCTGCACTCCTGCCTAAGCGCACAAACATCACAAGTGAACCAAGGCTGTGGTTTTGTTTTAGCTTTATGGAGTAGAACAATTGAGTCCAGAATGATAGAGCATGACCAAAAAAGAACTCCTCAATATTCGTACACTGATGAGGATTCGCAGGAATACAGTTAATGGATGGAGTAGGATAAAGAGCTGAAAACTGACTGGCTGGTTCTTTAGGGTGTGATAACCTGTTTACAGTATGAAGGTTGACTGCGCTTAAGAGGAGCATGTTTAATGAAGACATCAAACAAGATGGGTTTGTGATCAGACATTTATCTGCTACCTCTAAATTGCATACAGAGAACCCAAATGTCACAACAAAGTCTAATGTATGACCTTGCTCATGTGACTTAGTAAGAGACTAAGTCAGGTTAAAAGTGTCCACAAGTCGTAAAGGACAACATACGTGGATATTAAAATCATCAAGAATCAGAATTTTATTCGCTATAGGTAAAATAACTTATAAAAAGTCAGAGAATTCCGGAAGGAAATCCTTATTGTTTTTTGGGGTCTGTACACTAGAGCACATGACACAGAACACGACAAATCCACTACACAGCTTCAAAAGCTTGAATACTCTCCCAGAGTCAACATGCGGCATATGTAAGGCCTCCACCTCTCCAGGCTCTAGGTGTGATAAAATAGGTGCATTCACTAGGAGACATCTCAACAAGTGGACATAGATCATTAATATGTAACCATGTTTCAGTCACAAAGAGAAAATCCAGCCCACGGAAACGATGAAATCATTTAGTATAAGAGTCTTATTTACCAGTGACCATCGTTTTAACCAGTAGCGAGTCTGACACTGGTTGTTTAACATGGCCAGGTAGCCGAGATCTTAGTGGTGTATATTCCAGTTGACGGAGGATTCTCATGTTGACATCGTGATCTCGACTTTCTTGTTGGGCTTTACGGCAACGAGAAGCTGAGTAAATAGATAGAATGAAATCGTCATTAGCTGGTGTGTCCGTATGTGCACAGGTAACGACAGATATCCCCGGTAAATGTAACGTAATCGTCGGGCCATCTCCATAGCAACGCAGCGTCCATAAACGTGAGGAGGGAGGCGGGCCTTAGTATTTAACCTCAATACATTAGATTTCGTGTAGTAGAATTTCTCTGAGACGCATAAAGCAAAGCATGAACAAAACCGATGAGGACTAAAATCATCAGGACACACATCGCAACTTGTAGACACAGTCAAGTTATTTATTGTTTAACGTCATCCTTAGCACCAGTGTCTATTCTAATGACAGGAACACAGTCATACTCAAGTCTCATATCATACGCAAATTCACGTATCAATACACAAGTTAATGACAATTTAACATTTCCAATTTACTTAGCGTGCATGTCTCTGGACTGTGGGAGGAAACTAGAGCACCCGAAGAAAACCTACGCGAACACAGGGAGAACATGCGCCACCGTGCTAAATCCACTTGACTAACTCGGGTACTGCGTCTGGGATAAGTAGGGGAAACTACCTGTCCGACAAACTACACCATTAACTAGCAACTCGAGAGAGTGAAAACTTCGCAACTTACAATAGCGGGGAAGTAGAGTGAAGCAGGGCAGCGAGGGATCGTGTTAGACAGGTGACACAGTCCAGTAAAGTGCAAAGAGGTCCAGGGTGTGTTTACTCCAGTACAAAAGTATGTATTTATCCAGGCTGTATGGCATCAGACCAACGACAACACAACAAACAAACAAACAAACAAACAAACAAACAAACAAACGTACACCGGAGAGCAGCGGCAGACAAACACGCCGGTGTTCGCTCAACCGGAACCGGAAGCACAAACTAGGAATTATATAGTTGTTAGTCTATGATATTTGGCTAATTTAACGAATTACCGTAATAACGTATGCTCTTTCAGATAATACATTTTAGCTGTGGCATAACAATGGAACTTGATTTATAACTGATGTATAAATATGTATAGCGCTCTGCTTCATGGTTTCCCAGAAGGCTAACACTTTTAATACATTCATTCATTTTCTATACCCACTTAATCCAAGAACTCTGGGCGCGACGGCAGGAACAACCAAAGACAAAGCGCCAATTCATTGTATGACACACACACAATCACACACTAACAGGCAATTTATTGACTCCAATTATCATGCATGCGGGAGGACACATGCAGCCCGCACACGGGGAGATCATGCAAACTCCACACAGAAATTTCCAGAGTCGCCCCACCCGGGTGTCGTACCCAGGATCATCTTGCTATCAGTTCACAGAACTATTCACTACGCCACCATTCCCCCCACCACTTTAAATACATTTACGAAGAAAATGCAAAAGTAAAATCCAGCCTGCGTAATTTAAAACAAATGATCCGTGTTACCACCAATGGTAACACGGAGAACACACGGAGGACTGGGCAGCACTAAAAATAGAGCAGGTCAGGAAGAGGGACATGGTATTGATTTAGAGAATAAACATGTTGTTGCTAATATAAAAAATATAAAGATGCCTTTCGCTAGTCAATTAATTATTGTCTCGATAAAGGTTTTAAATTAGACATATTACAATTGTAATAGTATTAAGTAAGTAACTGTTGCTTATTATGATGCTGATGCTTCTGATGATGCTCATGATGCTGTTGCTTGTGTTGACGATGATGATGATGATGATAATGGTCCTGCTGTTGTAGACAATGCTGGTGCTGGCGCTGATGATGATGCTGACAACGCTCTTGTCAACAGCAGCAGCACCAGGACCATCATCATAATTATGATCAACACTGGCAACAGCAGCAGCAGCATGAGCATGATACTGATGATGCTGTTGCTAGAGTTGCTGCTGCTGATGATGCTGGTCCTGGTGGTGCTGCTGTTGTTGATGATGATAATGATCCTGCTGTTGTTGATGCTGCTGATGCTGCTGCTGCTGATGATACTGGCGATGCTGTTGCTGCTGATGCTGCTGCTGATGATCCTTATGATGTGGATGGTGCTGTTGCTAGTGGTAATGATGCTTATGATTCTGGTGATGATCCTGCTAGTGTTGATGATGCTTATGATTCTGGTGATGCTCCTGCTAGTGTTCAATGATAATGAGGCTGGTGATTATCACGATGGTGCTGCTGCTGCGGTTGCTGCTGCTGATGATGATAAGGATGATAATGAAGTTGAAATGTTTAAACCAAGAAAATGTATCATTAAAAGAAAAAAAATAGGTAATCTTAATCTCAAAAAAGTTGGGACAAGGCCATGTTTACCACTGTGAGACATCTCCTTTTCTAGTTGCAACAGTCTCTTTTTGTCTAATGTATGATTCTACTTGCTCAACTATCTTAGGTCTTTTTAGGTTTTTTGTTGTATTTTTTGTTTTATGATGCGCCA
>JAOUQT010000011.1:153924-197053 GCA_025769995.1 Xyliphius kryptos | reverse complement strand
TCCTCCCACATTCCAAAAACATGGATTCAAGGTAAATTGAATGCTCTAAATTGCCCTGTATAGTATGTGTGTGTGTGTGTGTGTGTGGCTGTGTGGGTGAGTGTGTACTCAGCGATGGATTGGCGCCCTGTCCTGGGTGTATCTGCCCAACGCCCGAGACGTTCTCCCCTGGATAGGCATGGGGAACCCCCCCCCGCGACCCTCATAAAGTAATAAGCGGAAGATAATGAATAAATGAATAATCTGAATAATCTGACAAGATGTTAATATAAGACACATGGGAGAATATTATTAGCTGCCATGCATATACAGTTTTATGCATTTGTGGTAAAGATGAGTAATAATGAGAAAGGAACATTTGATTAATAAGTCTTTAATTATATAAAAAATTTAATTCATATTCATTTTCTCTGAAAAAAAAAATCGATTGCTGTGTTAGACTAGTAATAAATACTAGCTGACCTGCAAGTGTAGCATGCCTCTGCCTCGCCACCATAAACATGGTTACAGCTTAACGGCAAAAGTTTTGTGGATGACAGTTTTCAAAAAAATATGTGATTGATGAAAACAGTTCCTGATGCAGAAATTTGTAGAACATTAAAGGAATTGTTGCTTCCTTACAGTGGTTGTGTTAGGAAACAAAGGGAGGGGGTGGGGTGCTGTTATGCGTTTCCTATAGTCTGGTAATTTAGTCCCATATATACACTGCCCAAATAAATAATGGGAACACTAAAATAGCCCCTTAGAGCTAAAGATGCAGAACCTGCACCACCTGCAGAACCACCCCTTTATAGGGGGGTCTTGCTAAGTGCCTCTCATTTCTACCTGTTGTCCGTTACATTTGCACAACTGCAAGTGAAATTTATTCGCAATCAGTGTAGCTTCCTAATTGTAAGGAAAATATAATAAAAATTAAGGGAACAATTAAAGATTGTGAATCTATAGCGCCCTCCATAATTATTGGCACCCCTAGCTAAACTGTCTTAAAAGCCTTAAAATAATTAATTCACTGCAGAAGCATAATCTCACTCTAAATTTTTAAAAGGCAACCTTCAACCCAACTGAAAAAAATTCTGACTAAAAAAAATATTTTACATAAAATGACCCGTTCCACAATTATTGGCACCCTTAACAATTTCTTGGTAATAAATGTATTTGAATCATTATGTCATTTCTTGTGTAGTTCATTAAAGGATCAAAGTATCTAGAAACCATTAATTAGTTATTCATCAATTCTGTTTTTCTAGAGTCTTACTCACTTTTAAACATAGAAAAGACAAGAGACTACACTATTGAAGTAAGGCAGATATGTGTCATTCATTCATTATCTTCCGCTTATTCCTTAATGAGGGTCGCGGGGGGGTTCCCCATGCCCATCCAGGGGAGAACGTCTCGGGCGCTGGGCAGATACACCCAGGACAGGGCGCCAAGCCATCGTTGGGCACACACTCACTTACACAGCTACACACACATACTATACAGAGCAATTTAGAGCATTCAGTTTACCTTGAATCCATGTTTTTGGTATGTGGGAGGAAACCAGAGAGCCTAGAGGAAACCCAGCAGACACGGTAAGAATATGGAAACTCCACCCAGATTGGGATTCGAACCGTGAATCTCCAGCGCCGAGAGTCGAACGTGCTAACCACTAAACCACCGTGCCTCCCGGCAGATATGTGTCGGTCTTCATAAATCAGGCAATGGCTACAAGACAATAGCCGCTCACCTGCAGATGCCCTTATCTACAAGTCAGCGCAATCACTAAAATGTTCAAACATCTGGAACTGTGACAAACAAGCCTGGAAGAGGACGCAAGTGTAGTAAAAAGGATGGTAAGAGAAGCAAAAAGTCCTCCAAAGCTCACTGTAAGAGAACTGAAGCAAATGGTAGCATCTCAGGGTTACAAGGTCTCCCAAACAACCACCAGGCACTATCCACAGGCCAAGAAGCCATTTGACAAGAAGCTGTTTGCAAGGAGAAAGCCTTTTCTGAGTTATACTCAAAAGCATAAACAGGTGACAGGTGTAGTTTGCCAAGTTGTACTGGAAACTTTACTGGGATCTTGTGCTTTGGTCAGGTGAGACCAAAATAGAGCTTTTTAGCAACAAAAACCGTGGGGCTGACGTAACATCAAGGATGAGTATATAGAATAACACCTCATGCCCACAGTTAAGTATAGAGAGGACCGGTGATGCCGTGGGCCTGTTTCTCCTCCAAAGGACCTGAGAACCTTGTAAGGATACATGGGATCACGAACCCTTTCAGGACATTTTGAATCAGAATCTGGTGGCCTCTACTCAAAAGCTAAAGATTGGTCAAGATAATGAACCCAAACATGTCTCCAAATCTACTCAAAAATGGTTTGCAAGGCACAAAATCAAGCTTCTCCCAGAGCCATCTCAGTCCCCAGAGCTCAACCCAATAGAAAACCTGTGGGGCGAGCTAAATAGGAGAGTGAATAGGAGAAGACCCTGGACTTTGGAAAATTTCGAGAGGTTGTGTAAGGAGGAATGTTTGAAGATCCCTCTTTCTGTATTCTCCCATCTTGTGAAGACTTACAGAAGACGATTAAGTGCTGTCAAAAGAATGTTGTACAAAGTACTAACACCAGGGAAGCCAATAATTGTAGCACACATGATTTCATTCAAAACATTTATTTCTTAATGTGATTTTTTCTCACCAAATAAAGACACATTAATTAAATGTTAGTTTTTTTTAATTTTTTTTATTCTTGTCCTACATTATTTTTAAAAAGTATAATAATTTATTAGAAGGGCGGCACGGTGGCTAAGTGGTTAGCACATTCGCCTCTTAGCGCTGGGGATTCCCGGTTCGAATCCCTATCTGGGAGGAGTTTGCATGTTCTCACCGTTTCTGCATGGGTTTCCTCCAGGTTCTTTGGTTTCCTCCCTAGTTACCTTCCAAAAACATGAAGGTAAATTGAATGCTCTCTAAATTGCCTTGTGTATGTGTGTGTGACTGTGCGTGAGTGTGTACCCAGCGATGTATTGGCGCCCTGTCCTCAGTGTATCTGCCCAGCACCCGAAACGTTTTCCCCTGGATGGGAATGGGGACATAACAAATGCTGAACACAGGCATGAAAGGGAGTGAGAAAAGGAACTAGAAATTGACTTAAAAGTGAGCAGCAACTATAACTGGAGGCTGATTCCCCATGTCAAAGCTGGTGCGAAACGGAGGTGTGGAATGCGATGGTGGCCACAGCAGGTGGCAGGAAGCAATGCACCAAGAATCTGAGGGAGGTGAATACAAAGAAGTTCCCTCTAATAAACAAATGTTGCCACAACTAAAATACCCCTAATAAATTAACTACCAACTTCATATTCTTGTTTCGACTGTTCCCATTAGGGGATGCACAGTGGATCATTATTCTCCATCTTCTGTCACTTTCACCTCCTGCATGTCCTCCTTCACCACATCTATATACCTCCTCTTTTTCGCTCCTCCTACCAAATTCTGTTATTCTCTGTTTCCTTTTGCATAAAACTCAGAAGCGGTTGCCACGACTACTACACAGCTAAAAAAAAATAAAATAAAGGGAACATTAAAATAACAATATTTCAGTTGGAAATCTTTAGAGAAGATTTCTTGTGAGAACAAAATAACATAAAAATTATTAAAATGTAAATCTAAATTATTATCCCATGGAGGTCTGGATTTGGAAATTCCTCAAGACAAGTTAAAATTTCCTTATCTCCTTGTCCTCCCATGGCCCCCTCCATGTCTCCTGGTGTACTGGCCTGTCTCCTGGTATCTGCTCCACGCTCTGGACACTGTGCCAACAGACTCAGCAAACCTTCTTGCCACATATCGCATTGATGTGCCATCCTAAATAAGCTGCACTACCTGAGCAACTTCTGTGGGTTGCCTCATGCTACCTCTATGGTGAGAGAACTGACCAAATGCAAAAGTGACCAAAACATCAGAAACAGAAAGGATGAGAACAGAGAAAAGGTCTGTGGTCACCACCTGCAGAAGCACTCCTTTATAGGGGTTGTCTTGCTAAGTGCCTCTCATTTCTATCTGTTCTATTTACACAACAGCAACTGTAATCAATTCACAATAAGTGTTGCTTCCTTACTGGACAGGTTGATTTCACAGAAGTGTGGTTGACTTGGCGTTACATTGTGTTAAGTGTTTCCTTTATTTATTAAGCAGTGTACAATTATCCCTCATTAACAAATGGGTTGCCACAACTACTAGAATCCTTTTCATTTTTATAATTCCTCAAACAACGGTTGCCATGACTACTATAATCCTTACAAATACTATAATCTCTTATAAACAATCTTTGCCATGACTACTACAACCGGGGGTTGTTACTATAAACAGAGGTTGCTATGACTACAATAATCTCAAACAGCGATTGTCACAACTCTTATAATGCCTGAAACAATGGTTGCCATGACTATAATCCCAGATAAACAATGGTTGCCATTGCTACTCTAATCTCAATTAAACAGCGGTTGCCATCACTACTACAATGCCTCATAAACAACTGGGTTGCCACGACTACTATATTCCTTACACTATTATCATTCATAAATAAAGGTTGCCATGAATACTTTAATTCCTAATAAACAATGGCTCCCATGACTACTATATTCCTCTACAAAAAATGGATGAAGGATGAAGCTATGATACAGCTCCTGCCAGAGATTTGGTGTTAGGCTTTTCTCATCAATATATTAATGATCAATGTTTCCTTTCTTGCAAAACTAGTTTATGTTAAATGACATTGGTTTTATACATGTATAGTACTAATTAAGACTTAATGAACCTTCCACCTTTAAGGTTTAGTTTATGAAAGTAAAATAGCATTAATGATTTATGATCCAGCAGCAGGTCTGTATGTGTTTTTATATTTAAATGAATACGTAGAGCTGCTCTGTACTAAAAGCTTTTACTAGTGTGTTGTAAATGAGTATGAATTTACATGCCCTCGCATAGGAGTGTTAAAGAGAATGTGTGTGCATGTGTGTGTGTTGGGGGCTGAGAGCCCTTGAGAACTGTGTAGGCTTGGGTTCTCCACAACCACGCAGCCTGTGGGGGTGGAGAAGTATTTGGTGTTCAGCCTGTCAGCAACAGGCAAACTGGCACAGGAACAGATAGATATAAAAATGGAGAATTGGGGGCAGCAGAGCGCAAATCTGACAGATTGAGATATTAAAGCAACTGAGACTTTTACGAACAACCAGCAGCATTTACATAGGAATCAGAAGACAAGAAACTTTTTCCTTTCAGGGTAAGAATCTTTACTTTGTGTTCAAGAAAAGATTAAGACTAGGATTAAGACACCAAGATGGGACATTACAGTTAAAAACATAAGACATAAAAAAGAACAGCTCTTAATCTGTATGGTACATTCAGCATCAAAATCTACCTTCAATTACAAAGTGATATTTTGCTAATCATTTTGTGCTTTGCTTAAGTATAAGAGTAAAAGATCAGATGACGATGAGTGTGGGGGTCCTGGTGATGCTCATTAAGATGTGCTGAGCAGGTGGGTCAGGTAGTTTAATGGACTTTGGCTCATGAACACTGATGGCACCATGGTGGGTGTAGCTTAAAGATCTTGGTAAAAGCACCGTTGCATTTAAGAAGCTTCACTGTGCAGTCTGAGACGTGATGGTGGGGGCGGTCTGGCTTTAACCATCTTTCTGAGTCCATGCTTTTCTTTTCTAATTCGCATTCCAACTTGGAAGCTGCAAGCTGGAGACGTGAAAATCCGATCTGGCTCTGAAACTCCGTTGAATGCCTGAGTCCTCACCGGCTAACATGGGCTCAGTGGTGGTGCTAATGCAAACAATGCGAGATAGTTACGGCACGGCTCAAAAATGCAGCAGGAATTTGGAAGCGTGAACAGGCAGCGCCGACATTTTCGGCTGCCCCATGCGTCTGCGCGCCGGAGTCTCTGTGCGCCACCGCGGAGCTGCGGATTCAACACTAAAGATGCGCTTTCTGTAAGCTGCTCTGCAGTTTTACAAAATATACTGTTGTCTTTAAGCATCTTTAGTTTTCCCCCTTAATTTCAGGGAAAGAGACAGGAGTCGGAAGCCCTGAGCAGGATTCCGCATCTGAAACGGTAAGTTATGCCGCAACAACCTTGTTCCGAAGGTTTGCCTTTGCGCAAACACAATGTGTATATAGAATGACAGCACTTATTGTATTCACTTCTGACTGGAAAACGTGGGGAACTTTACATTGGAGCGCGGTCTCCGCGTGGGCATTTGGAGTTCATGCAGGAGAAACGGAGTGTCTGCTTCACCTCGATCGAGCCGGTTTTCCTATTCAGGAGAGAGTCAGTGAAGGCGAGGGACGAAGGGAGGGAGGTTCTGCTGCGATTTGGAACGCAACCAGGCAGAAGCAGCCGGGCACGTGGTGAGCGTGAGGGACGGAGAAAGGGGACGCATGCTTTAATTTAAAGAGGTTTGGAACTGACCTCGAACCCGAAATGTTTTTAAATTCCATTTACAGGAGAATGACGGAATTGTGTTCCTAGGTTATGTCGTATGCAACAAGTTTGCAACCGTGCAGTCTTTGGGTTTATGAAGGTGTGCGTGGGCTCTGTCTCAAACACACTGCGGGGATCAAAAGTGGGATTATTAAATGTGAATCATGAATCAAGTGTTCCAGGATGCTGTACACCTGCCCCCTAAATGACTGTTGGTTTGTATACAGTCTACATCCGCATGTGTGTTCCATATTGGCTAACTCAAACGCGGATGACCATGCAGAGAAGAGCAGTATAGAATGGTAAAAGCTTAAGTAATCCAGTGCTTTTTTTACCTTAGTACACTGTCACGAAGCAGCTTTACAGTGTTAAGAGCCTGAACCCTGAAGCGACAGAAGCAAGAGTTTGTTTTTTAGGAATAACTGATGGGAGGACCAAGGCTCAGTGAGGGAGTCATCTTCCTTGAGCAGCCAGGTAGCATCAAGTGTAGCGTCAACAGCCATGTATAGATTGTGTTGTGATTAGGTGTCCTTATATATCCAATAATAGTCATAGGCGCTCAGAGTTCCAGCAGTGTCATAGACGAAGAGCTTTACAATATGTCAAAGAAACTGACGACAGCTCAAAAGAAAAAGACAAGAAAAGCAGTTAGAGCTAATAAAACACAATAATTATGTAATAAACGCAGTATGATTGACACAATGCAGCATGTGACTACGCATAACTGACTAAGGCTCCCTGGAATAACATCTTTTCTGCGCCATGCACTATACTAATGATGAGCTGGGTGAAAAGGTGAAATGCCAGCACAGAATATACCAGATCACCAATCAAACCTTAGATCTACAAAAAATGAATTAAAAGTTTAAGTAAACTAGAAACAGAAATCTATGAACAAACTTTAAAAAATTGGCTTAAGGATACATGTGACTAAAATAAAACAAAAAGCAACCCTAAAAGATACATTGTTCGAAATTTAAGAGAAAAGCTGATGAAACATTTTTGATGGACTCCAATTGGGGGAGGGAGAGAGAGAGAGAGAAAAAGTATGGCATATTGCTTTAAAAAGCACCAGCAACCTAAGTGGCTATGGGTTCTGAGATACTGCCAACTTTTAACGCTGTACGCTAAAAAATGTAGGATGACAAACATTAAGAAAATCTTTGAGCGAGAATAAGAATAAGAAAGAAAACTTGGCTTTTCCAAGCCAACTTAATAAATGTGTTTTTAAAGCTTGATAGTGATTCAGAGGCACAAAAAGAAAAGCCCATAATGGAAAGCTCTGCAAACAAGATGGTTCGGTGGACTTTTCATAGAATGTGAAGAGCAATCATTAGTGTTTATGATGGTAGTAACGTCAATGGCAGCTTTTAGGAAAGGATCAGAGCTTATCGTCTACATTCAGGCACCCTTTTTGGCAGAAACAACAAATGAGGAATAGGGTGAGTGTCTGCTTAGCTTGATGTCCTCTTTTCCAGCCTTGTTAGTGATATGGACTGCAGGAAAACTAGATTAAGGCTGACAAATGAGGCTCTAGCAGTCCCTGGAAAAGGAGGCTTTCGGGAGGTTGCTGCTTTTAATGAGACCGGTCATCTCTGTGAGATGTGAATCCAGTGCGCCATGGATGAGCCGTGGCCACCAGTCAGGCGGTGCTGCAAAGCAGCTTACTTTTCAAGGTGATCACAAGACGAGGACCAGGGCTGGGTGTGAGACTTTTGGCTAGTGCCCATTTAAAGACAATATTCCTTCGGACCACAATGAGGCAGAAGGTTTCTAAAAATGAAACATCCTGTACAGTCTCCAGATTTAAACACCTTTAGCTACAATTGACCATGTTTAAGGGAACTTTTGCAACAGTGTTGAACAAGATTACAATTCCAGAAAAGAATAAATGAATCCATTGTGCTAAGTTGTTAGATCTGCATATTTGCTTTAAAGGATGGGGTCGGATCAGAGACAACAGACACCACCACCTCATCTACACCTGTGGCAGAGTCTCCAAAATGGCATCAAGTTTAGAGGTACACAAGAGCGTGTACACACGTACACACACACACACACAGCCTGGGTGTAATTATAGAACACAGTCATTAATTACTTTGCAGATCCATTCATCATTTCTCACAGATAAATCATTTAATAAAAGTCTTGATTTCATAAGTCTGTATTCTAAATAACAATCTTACTAGCATTACACTGCATTGCTGTACAGTAGCTTACATGTCCTTTTTTCCATCAATGATTGACCTGACCCTGAACCTTTATTCAAAAAAAACCCTAAGACAGGAAGCACCCAGCCCTCTGGATGTTATTGGTCAAAACAATAAAAGGTCCACCCTCTTCTGTTCCCGCCTCTCTTTAAAAAGGTCTGCCTGGTAGCATGTGACTCAATCACAGCATGGGAGAAGTTTTAAATACTACAACCAGGGAAATTCAACATGGAAACCGAAGAATGAGGAGAGAACACATGAGTGAGTAGAACTTCAGAGCTGTGGTTTAATCTGTCAGGTGTAGTGTGTTCTGATAACATTCTAATCCAGTGTGTGTGTGTGTGTCAATCTGAATGGTATCACTCATTTAACTGACCTGAGGTTTAAATCGACATGTTCAAAAATGCTGCTCCTCATGTTTTGCTGTAAAGTCTGAGAATGTAAGAAAAGTGGAACAGTAGTAAGTAAAAAGCTCAGTTCAGGGAGGGTTCCGATGTCACAGCAGGATTGTGTAATTGTTTGCAGTGTGACGGAGGAACATGGACGAAGAAACAGGTTTGGTGTGTGTGTGGGCTGGGGGATGAAATCAGGAACAGAAGACTTAAATGTTGCTTCAGCATTAAAATGGTCACTCCGGACATAATGGTGTTCATAAGCTCATGGTGTGTCAGGTTTGATCTACATGAGCGATCCAGTTTTGAGTAGGTGGTCAAAGCTTTTTGGTAAAAGCTAATAAACCTTAGAATTCAGTTACTTAAAGTGGATAAAGAAAAATAATCCAGTATTACAGATCTGTCAGTGGAAACATATTTTATTTAAATTTTTATTTAAAGAAAGGGAAAATGTCTGATATTTAAAAGTATCAAGAGAGAGACACACAAAAAAAAGTTACAAACCATCCTGAAACCAAATCTACAGACCCTTAACTACCCTTCCCAGAAGTATTTGGCCTGTGAAACCAAGAGCAAGGTGTCTAATAGACTGATCACAACTGAGCACTTAATATTACTGTTCATGAGTCCACCATTAGCAGAAAACTGCACAACAGTGAAGTACATGACAAGGTTTTTGTTCTTTAAAAAAAATCATTGGTGTTAATTTGCCATGTTGGAGAAGCTAGTGTTGTGGATGAATGAGACCCGAAGGAAAAGCACTGCATTTCAGCCTAAAATCCTTACCCTTACTGTGAAACATGGACGGGGTAGGATGGTGATTTGAAGCTGTTTGGATACCTCGGTTTCAGAATGGCTTGCTATCAGTTATGGAACAATGAGTTACCAATTATAGAAGCATTTTCCAAAGAAAAAAAAATTAAGACATTGGACATTTAATCAAATCCAGACACTTTAACGATGGTTTCATAACCCGCTTGAGACTGAAGAGCACCAAAAACCTTTCCTCTGAGTTCTGATAACCTAAAACATCTATTAAACTATACAGAACTGCTCCATCAGGGTCTACTGTTTGATTTAACCACTTACTGTGTTCATGTAAGTCACTAAGCCATGTTATTAAAATAAGCCCCAGATCTTAGTTGAAGAAAGTGATTAAAACCATAGTAAGACCGTTCTGCTGTATGTGAATGTCTTCAGTACCACTAATATCTTATATAAGCTGATTGACGCACACGAGTTCCAGTGGACATGACCCCATGTGAGTAAAAATGGGGGTAGAGTGAGGGGAGGTGAGGGAGGAAATAAGCAAAGCCATGTTGGTGAAGGGTAACTGTTTTTATGATTTTATGAATGGAGTCTTTCAGAGTGCACTCTGATTGGTCAGTCATGTGGGTTAACCTGTCCACAGTGAAACACGACACCCTGCTGGTGACAGTCAAGAACCGATTTTTCTTAATGACATTTTAAATGCATCCTTTGTCTTTATAATTTTAAACAACAAACCACATTTTGACCTTTAGTCTTAGAGAATTGACACAGACTTAAGAAACTGGGTTGGGGGGGGGTCGTCAGAAAGGGCAGAATTGACTGTCATACCATCGCTTTAGTCTGTCCTCTCAGATTTGTAAAGCTTGTACTTCACAGGCATGCTGTTTGGACTCGAGCCAACAAGCGACGGCGCCAGGAGAAAGAAAAAAAAATGGAGGAAAATCATGAGAAGTTGAGGGGAACACAGTTTTCGCACAACAGGGTGACTGAGGTCAGAATCTCTATAGTCAGACATGTTTAGATCAGTGATCATATGTAGAACATCTGCAGTATTACATACTTCTTGCTATGGAGTTGTACTCAATGTGGACTTCCAGTGAAGTGTCATTTTTTGCTGAGTCACTGGGGGGAAAAAAAACCTTGTCATGTGTCATCACACAGACAGACATCATGGAAACAGGTGATGCAGTGGAGGCTGAATATAAACTTATATAAAGTGATATATAAAGTGTGTGTCTTTCTATATACCAACACAACGTCACTGAGTTTAGAAAGTACAGTGCATCTCCTCTTCCTACTGCCTCCCTCACTATGATCTAACTGGAGGTTTTCCACTGCTCACTGCATCACCAGTTTCCATGATGTTGCAGTCAATATGACGACACATGGTATTTTTTTTTTTCCATGAGTCAGAGATAAGTGCCACTTTAGAAGTCCGCATTATCACTGGATCACTAGAACCGTCCGCATACGTTTGACCCAAAACTAGATAATGAGAACCAGTCAAACAAACTTGACAAAAACGAAGTTGTTGAGTAACATGGTCTGATATTTTAGACCTGTTAGGGCCATGTATGCTGTATAAAAGGTAAAATGGCATGATAATCAGGTGCTGGTGGAAATTTTGTGCTATATAAAGCACTGGCATTGACCAAAGCACGATCTTTATAACACATTTGTGGAGGTGAATCAAGGAACAAGCAGTTTTTTAAAAAGTTGCTGCCCCCATCACTAAAGTTTAAACACCATGTAACTAATCGACAGGTGGTTTATGTATGTGGGAAATTAAAAATCATTAATATGGACCCCTCTGCTCCAAGATGGTGGAACAACAAAGATCACTTCAAGAACAAGATGTGCAAGCAACTGAATGCCTTTCATAAACCTCTTATCATCACATATTAAAGTTGTTTTAACTATTTGTTTGATCAGATTTAATCAAAGTGCCCTAAAGCAGTTGCCCTAGCATCTACAACAAAGGGTTAACGATGAGTACCTGGGGTCTTCACAAGAGAAGACAGAATCATAAGTAGAGGAGTTGAGATGCAATTGTGCAGAAACAGAATTAACACTGAGTAAAAAAAAACAAAAAAAAAACGAAAGTGCAGAATAGCCATTTCGGAGGACTTTCCAGAATTTCAGCACCTCCCTCAGGACTAAGGGCAAGCTGGGTGAAATGACAGTACAGACTCTTCCAGATCACCTACTTTTGCTCTATCGCCCAGAACACCAGTGGTTTCTTGCTTCTTCAGGACACTCCAGCTTCAGAAGGATAACTACTACTGTTTAACTTTCCACTGGCAGAACCCAAAGTCTCCATGTCTGTCTGATCTTTGTCCACGTCACCTCGGTTAGCTCTGCAGTCACATCACAACCTTCAGTTTTATCTGCACTCACAGCATCACTACATAAACTCATGATTATTATAGGTCTGAAAATAACAATTCATGGTTTTGGAGAAAGACGACATGTCTGAGAGTGTAGTTTGGAAGGAGAACAAGCAAAAGATTGAGGTTTTCTCACCTGAGGCAAGATTTAAAAACATTGGTTAACATTTACATCCAGTACTTCAGTCAGAAATGCAGGAAACTGGGAGATGCTCAGTAGTCAGTGTAGGTACTGTCTTATTTTAAGCAGCTACATCTGGCTACTGGGTCTCTAATAGGCTTCGCTGACTACATCTACTGAGAACTGAAGCAGCTTTCATGCAATTATAGTTCTACATTTTAGAACCTGGAAACCTTTTTTTCTTTTTTCAAGAATCATTAAGATGTTGAGCTAGTAATCTGGAGGTTAGCGGTTCAAACCCCAACTCCATTAAAATAGTGTTGAGATACTTTTTAGCCGTTCTGGACAAGTGTCCATAAAATGATGCAATTCGTTTGACTTCCGATGCTTACAATGAGAAATAACCTTCACCAAATGACGTCATGCAGAGTCACCAAGGAGAAACTGTTCAGCCAAAACGAGATTGTTTTGTACCTGGCATGCAGTGTAGACATCTGTGTTCATTAACCTACAGCTACATTGTTTGCTGGGTTTCAAAACTAATTTCTTCAGCATCTTCCATCCTAACATTTAAGCAGCGTCCACATCTTCAGTTGAGTCACTTAATCAAATGTGGTCCCTGCCTTTATGGGGCAAACGGCGGGACAGCATCCTGGATAGAGAGGCACACATTAAAACCAAGGACTAATCTACAACTTCAAGTATACCCAACATTTCTTTGAATTGCAAAATAAATTAACTAAAATATGGAGAGAACACAAACTAACTTACATTGATAGGATGTAATATCATCCTTGGAATCAAAATGGGGACCTTCTACCCATGTGAGGTTAACCAGCCTGTTAAGAACCTCAATAAAATGATCTTTAAATGACTTTTGTCCTTGATTTGTTGCTTAATAAAATTTATCGAGTGTTATAATTACCCTCCCCCCATCATTTAATAGTAGCAATAAAGTAGCTCATAAGCTCAAACAGACCGATGAGCCAGTTTAAAGAATACAGCCTTACACACATTAAAGACTTAATACTCATACTTGCAGAAGTTAAGGAGTTCTAATCTTTAGGTGGTGAAGCGATGCAGAGTTGCAGCAGTGCAGACATCCATGTGAGTATTCCTGCAAAATAAAACCTCTTTAATGATGTTGAGCTGCAGCATCAACAATTGAATTAGAATAATGAATTATAGATTCACCTGAATGGTTACACAAACAATGCCTTCACTCCACGTACGGGAAGTTGATCAGCTGTAATTAGATCACTTTAAACACATTTTTAAATTACATTTCTAATTTTAAATGCAGAACAGTAATGAGGCCTGCAGTGGTGTACAGATTACATACAGCAGCTCTCACCAAAAGCCAGGAGAGGGAGCTAGATGTGGCAGAGATGATGCTGTGATGAGGATTAACAAGATTAGGAGTTTAAGTCATGGCACAGGTAGAATATTAGGGATGTTAATTAAAAAATGGTTTAAGCATGTGCAGAGGTAAACTGGAATGATAAGGTGCAAGTGAAAATCGTAACAAGATTAATATAGACTGAAAAGGACAACTGGACAGGAGGAGGAGGAAGGTTATAGATATGGTGGGGGAGAAAATGTAGGTGGTTGGGGTGACCCAGGGGGAGGTGTAGGGATAGGGTGGAGAACAAACAAATCACTGAAAGATGGCAAATATAGAAGTCGTGATGCCAAAAAATATATCCATCAATATCTCCATGCAAACCAGTTAAAATATCAAATAAAACAATTTCCTGGTTTACTGTTTGCTAAGCAGATTTATTTCTCTATAGAAAATGCAGGAGCAGAATTTTAAATGAGAAAACTTTCAAATTTAATGGCAGGTACTCTGGGAAAAATAACAGCATTCCATCAACAAATATCTTCAAGCAATAAATATGTATTTATAAATAGTGTAAATGTACATCGAGATTAGAAACAACCAAAAGGGGGGGGAAGGGGAATCACAAGTTCAACTTTTATTCCTCAAGTCTATGTGCAATCCATTTCTCTTTGTGACTTTTTTTTTCCTCTTCCTCTAGCTGGTTTTCCGTTTTCTTAAACAAAAACAAAATATTCATCATGGTTTCATAACAACGAGACCAATAAAACATAAAAGCGGTAAAAAATTATATCACCTAAATCTTCACATTACAAATTTTTTTTTGTAGATTTTGTCATCCAAAGTGGTAAAATTGCTATCTACCATAGAAAAAGATCAGCTAGGCCTCTAGTCCCCCTCACACAGGGGGACCACCATATAGAAACGAGTGAAGACAAGGAGCCTGACGGCTCCGAAACGAAATACAAATGATAAAAGGGGAAGAAAGAACGGGATCTCAAGTCAGTAGCCTTTTAAGTGACAATACCAGCTGTGACGGACGATATATACAAAAACAAAGACCCCAAAGTTCCTCCCTGTGTGTTGATTTCACTGTGGAAAGGCTGTGAAGCCAAGCCATATAAGAGAGAGCAGTCTGGTGAGAGGAAGTGCTCCACCACCGCCCTCCTTGGGCCGACACCACACGCCGCACTCAAACAACAGGTTGCATAGACACACGTCGGCTTCCGCCGTCAGCCCCGGCGGTCCCTATAAACACGGACCATGTGCTGGACCGCCTCCACGTTCCTGAATATCAGAAATGGTCCATTGTGTAAAGTTCCTGTACAGTCTTAATGTCAAGATGAGGATGAATGAAGAGGAGGAGCCTGAGAGACGGAAAAGACAGAAATCAGAATAAGACATCAAAAGGCTGAGAAAACAGTTTTATTTATACATTTGTGCGGCAGTGTAGTAGCAATTTATAATGGACTTTAATGGCCAAAGGTTCAAGAAAACAGCATTATGTACAGTTCATTTTAACTCAGCCTCACTTTAAAACAAAAATATCACAAAGTTTTTTCTTGGCACAAGAGGGGGGGGGGGGGGGTTCAGGTCAGGTTCAGATTAATGTAAAGCTACTATTAGCCAATGTAATATTATAAAAAGCTCTAAATTTGGGGGGATTATTTTAAACTACATAACCAGATACAGTACTTTGCAAAAGTACTCGGCCCGCTTGAACTTTTCAACCTTTTGCCACATTTCAGGCTTCAAACATAAAGATATGAAATTGAATTTTTTTGAAAGAATTATCAACAAGTGGAACACAATCGTAAAGAGGAACAAAATTTATTGACTAACCTTTTTTTAAAAATAAAAAAAACTGAAAAGTGGGGCATGCAATATTATTCGGCCCCTTTCCTTTCAGTGCAGCAAACTCACTCCAGAAGTTCAGTGAGGATCCCTTAATGATCCAATGTTGACCTAAATGACTGATGATGATAAATAGAATCCACCTGTATGTAATCAAGTCTTTGTATAAATCCACCTGCTCTGTGATGCGCTCTGCGGTTTAAACAGAACTCTGAGACTATCACGAAGACCAAGAAACACACCAGGTAGTTCAGAGATACTGTTGTGAAGAAGTTTACAGCTGGATTTGGATATAAAAAGATTTCCCAATCTTTAAACATCTCAAGGAGCTCTGTGCAAGCAATCATATTCAAATGGAAGGAGTATCAGACCACTGCAAATCTACCAAGACCCGGCCGTCCCTCTAAACTTTCAGCTCAAACAAGAAGACTGATCAGAGATGCAGCCAAGAGGCCCATGATCCCTCTGGATGAACTGCAGAGATCTACATCTGAGGTGGAAGACTCTGTCCATAGGACAACAATCAGCCGTACACTGCACAACTCTGACCTTTATGGAAGAGTGGCAAAAAGTCTTGTTTAAAGTTTGCCACAAGCAACCTGGGAGACACACCAAACAAACTTTTGGCCACAATGCAAAATGGCAAGAAAAAAGCCATTTTCAACAATATCCATAAAACATCTTGTTTAAAGTTTGCCACATCCACAAACATGGATGAAGTTGCTTTGGTCAGATAAAACCAAAATCAAACTTTTTGACCACAATACAAAACATTTGGCATAAAAGCAACACACCATCCCCACTGTCAAACATGGTGGTGGCAGGCAGCATCATGGTTTGGGCCTGTTTTTCTTTACCAGGGAAAGGGAAGTTGGTTAAAATTGATGGGAAGATGGATGGAGCCAAATACAGGACCATTCTGGAAAAACCCTGTTGGAGTCTGCAAAAGACCTGAGACAGAGATTGATCTTTCAACAAGACAATGATCCAAAACAAAAAGTAGAACCTACAATGGAATGGTTTATTCGAGAATCTGTGGAAAGAGCTGAAAAGTGCTGATCACTGAGCTCGAGCTGTTTTGCAGGGAAGAATGGGCAAAAATTTAGACATGCAAAACTTATACAGACATACACCCAGGGACTTTCAGGTGTAATCGCAGCAACAAAGTATTTACCCAAGGGGGTCGAATAATATTGCACACCCCACTCTTCAGTTTTTTATTTCTCTAAAAAAAAGTTAAAATTATACAATCAATTTCGTTTCACTTCACATTTGTCCCATTTGTTGTTGTTTCTACACAAAAAGACAATTTCATATTTTTATGTTTGGAGCCTGAAATGTGGCAAAAGGTTAACAAGTTCAAGGGGGCCGAATACTTTTGAAAGGCACTGTATCAGTGAATCTACCATATGTTTGAGGTCAACAGCAACATTACATCTTTTACATCCAGAGGTCCTACTTATTTGATTCATCATCCATCAGTACACAGGCAGGTTGTTATTATCATCCTACATAGACAGAATTTAAAATACAATTTTTTTGTGATTCCACAACTTCCATTACACTCCAAGATGAGCATGATGAAAAGAACTTACTAAGGAAAACTGGTCATAGACCTGCATAAGGTCTTCCATTCTGTACTGTTCCAGCACCACAAAGCCGTCCAGCTCGCTGCTGCCCTTCCGTGCGCAGTCCTGACAATGCACCACCAACGTCTTTCGAGAATAACCCTCACTTGTGACGAACAGAAGGTTGAAGACTTCAACCTAGAAACGGTACAGTTTTATTTACAATAAACAATAGTGATTCAACTTGTACATTTATTTACATGTTTAAAACCCCACCTCACAAATGGCACAGTAGTGTGCAGGTTCATCTCTGACCCGCCCATGCCATATTGTCTCCTTCCCCGCCGACACCAGCGCCTCCTTTACCACCTGACATTGTTTAAGTGTTCGCAGCAGACAGAACCTTGACACAAACACAGCCACATTAGACCAGTAGAACTGAACATGGGTCTCATCATTAGCAAATTTTCCCCAAATCCGACACCCATCTCTTAACGAGGTGCTTTAGTCAAAATGCTGGTTATGTCAAACGGAAGTACACTGATTCGGGCATCAGATTCCAAACGTGCAGCAGGTAAGTAACCCAAATGTAAGTAACCTAGCAAATTCATTTTAATTATTTATTTTACCTTTCACATCAAATTAAAATAAACTCTTAAATAGAAATTCTGTTAAAATGTTTTGGTGTCACTTACTTAATCATCTCAAAAAGCTTGTGGTCGGACACTTTAATGTTCCTTGCCATGTTCCAAGAGAGATGCACCATGGGTACGACTGACTTGACACTCTGGAGCTTGTTCCACTCATAGCGTTCCACTGCCAGCTTGTACTGATGTGCTGCACAGTAATGACCTCATTAGGACATGAATGACACCAAATCATCTTTACTGTCTAAAAACATTAATTAGATAGAGACACATTCACATACCAGTCAGAGGGCCCACATTCCACGAGATGTTATTGCACCAGCCGATGGCCTGTACCCAGTGCACCGTTCCTGTGTTCAGCCAGACGAGGTCGCCAGGTCGCTGTATAAATCGGTACACCGGCACGTTGGCCTCATATAGATCTTCCAGATTCGGCCACCATGAACCCATAAGGAAGTTGATATTGTTCTTTTCACAGAACTCGCTCATCACTCCCCAGTATGGCTCAGGCACAGCAAACCACTCACAGTCCCCCGGGCCAATGTTGATGTTCACTGAGCAGAAATTGTTGTTTTCTTGATGACCTGAGAATTAAATTAAGTTATGTTTATCAGACAGAGGGTTACATTGTTTTCAGTAGGGGGTGTAAAGATCCTGCACCTAGTACTGTACTAAAAACCAAAAGTCCCCCCCTCAAAAAAAAAATGACTGGATTGCAATTATACATATTTAATAACTATCAATCTTAAATGAAATTCCACCTGTGTCCTCCAAGTACAAACCTACTCACCAGGTGTCCTGCAGCCAGGGACCTTCATGAAGAGCTGGACTGTGTTCATCCCCAGGATGGTGTGACCTACATGGCTGAGGAGGTTCCCTGCAGACACCACACGTGCAAAGGCAGGTAGCTTACTGAGTTCCTGCAGCTGCAGTTTCCATCTGCAGGGGAGTTTAAAGATCAGCATTACCACATGATCATGAGAACATTCCAGCAGATAAAACTTTAACAGAATGCACTCACTTTTTCTCGTCTGAAACATCAATATTTGTCCCGAACTTTATTTGCTTAAAAGGACCTTTCCGTCTCCTTGAAACACTAATAACATGCATTTTTATTACATAGTAATAAACAAAAATAATGAAAAATACAAGTTAAATACTGGCGAAAAAGTACCTTTCAGACAATAACATTTCAGAGTCAGACAAGTCCTTCTGACCCCTTTTCTCATTCTCCTCCTAAAATGTTATGGTACAGAGAGAGGGGGGGGGGGGGGGAGAAGAAAAATAAATAAATAAATAAATAAATCACTCAATAGCAAGTGGATTATTCATCATGGGTAGTAACAGGACTGCAGAGAGATCAGTCGAACGCTGTACTGGGCTACACAAACACAATAACCAGGTGGGAAGACACCTGGTATCAGGTCGCATAGAGTGCTCATGTTTATCCCAGCATGTTGGCTTACCCGTAGTGACTCCTGAAAAGACGCTGCCTGGTACTGGGCGTACTTGGCAATGGTCGTGAGAGACCGGCTGCCCTCACATCGCCACTGTTTCTTAGTGCCACTAGTATCCCAGTTCTCATCAGCTGGCTGGCAAATCTGGGTCCTCACCTCAACCAGGTGCTCAGGGTTTGCCTCCACAAGTGTCTTTGTGGAAAACAAACCCAGGTCTAAAATAAAAATAATAATAAACAACAAAATAATAAAAAAAAAAGAATGGAACAAAAAATGAGCAAAGATGAAAATATTTTTAATTTACTTTCAGAAAGTCAAGTACATATTTGTTTCAGTATGTTGTTTTTAGTGGTACTTTATTTAAACTCAATTAAAAAGTGGTTAGATCCAGAGCAATATTTCCAGCTATCAAACTAAAGACATTAAGAGACTTGCATGTTTGAATTTGACAGGAGGAAAGTTCAGATTTATACAGGAGGTAATTCTTTTGAAGCATTCATCCAAAGTCTCCAAAACTTGATGGTTAGGGTTAGAATATATGGTCAGCCATGATGCAGAATCCCTGGAGCACTGAGAGTTAAAAGGCCTAGATCAAGGACCCACACTGGTAATTTTGGTAAACTTCGGATTTAAATCCCCAGCCTCCAGTTTGATAGCCCTACACTTTAATCACTACGCTACCACATCCTCAATCATATACTGGTGGTCTTTTTGAATACTGTACTTTGATAATATATACTTTAAAACAATTAAATCACATTGTAAATATTGGTTTAATTAGTATAGAGCTTAAAAAAGCTTGAATGTTTGCAGACGGGAACAATGAACTTACCCAGTTTCAAAGCTCCTGCTAGTCCACGGATGACTGTAACTGGGTTTGATGAGTTTGTACAAAACTGATGCAGTGGCGGGAAGAAAGCGTCTCTCTTATTTTCCAACTATGATTCAAACAAGACATTGATTGTGATGAAAGGCTTATATTGAAATAATAATGTCTCATTAAACATGTAGAAATCAGCAGCTGGATGCTCACATATATGCTGGGAGTCGGGGGGTTGAGCTTGTCCTTTGGCAGGGGAGGTGATGGAGGAAGTGGTAGTCTGGGTGGAGGGCACTTATCCAGCAAAATGCTGCTGCTTGAAAGACCGTTCTTTCCAATGCTTCTGCAAGTTTGAAGTTACTGTTACTTTTTAAATTCTCAACTCTGATAAACTGCACTTAAATAAAATTTTACTATGAGCAGCTGCAGCATTTGTAGATCATGACTCCACAGAACATATTAGAATTAGTTTAATGCATATTGCACTTAAGAGAAGTCAAAAGTGACAAATGGCAGAATGGCCAAAACAAAAATTGAAGTGAAGCCCCATCACTAATTAGAGAACAATCGGTTGACCTCAACTAGTATTTATTCCAAAAACATATCTATTTAAAAAAAAAAAAAACAATTAAGGGGGGAAAAAAAATATGATAATAATAATAGGACATTAACAGTGTGTTCATAATTATTAGGCAAATTGTATCGGAGAAGGAGCTTAATGTTTTTGAAAGTTGGGAGTTTTTTTTTTTTGGCTATCTTGGTAGGATATCTGTTTGTGTAGGTAATTAAAAAACAAATATTTACCCATTTCACTTCTTTACTTTCATAAGGTAAACCAATAACATGCAAACTTTTGAAAAAAAAAAAACATTTCTGACATTCAAAAATATAACCAAAAACAGATCAGTGACCAATATAGCCACCTTTCTTTACGATGACACTCAAAAGCCTTCAATCCATAGATTCTGTCAGGTGCTTGACCTGTTTTTGATCAACAGTGTCTGGGTGGCTGGTGCACGCACTGTTCAGAGAGGTGTACTGTTTTCCCTCCCTGTAGATCTTACATTTTATGGAGATCAAGATCAGGTGAACAAGGGGGCCAAGTCATTATTTTGTCGTCTTTTAGACCTTTACTATCCAGCCACGTTGTGAAGTATTTGGATGCATGTGATGGAGCATGGTACTGCATGAATATCATGTTTTTCTTGAACGATACTGACGTCTTCAAGTACCACTGCTTGAAGAAGGTGTCTTCCAGAAACTGGCAGTAGGTCTGGGAGTAGGTCTTACTCCATCTTTAAACCGAAAAGATCTCACAAGTTCATCTTTGATGATACCAGCCCATACCAGTAACCCACCTCCACACTGCTGGCGTCTGAGTCGGAATGGAGCTCTTTGCCGTTTACTGATCCAGCCTCAGCCCCAGCCATCTGGCCCATTAAGAGTCACTCTCATTTAATCAGTCTATGAAACCTTAGAAAAATCAGTCTTAAGATATTTCTTTGCCCAAACTTGACGTTATATCATATGTTTCTTGTTCAAAGGTGGTCGTTTTTTAGCCTTCCTTACCTTGGCCATGCACCTGAATATTGCGAACCTTGTGCTTTGTGCGTGATTGTTCGGTGATCACACTTCGAAAGGTTGGCAATTTCAAGACTGCTTCATTCCTTTGAAAGACATCTCACAAATTTTTACTTTTCAGAGTCTGTCAAATCTGTCCTCTGACCCATTTTGCCAAAAGAAAGTAAGTTGACCTACCCAATAATTAAGCACACCATACATAGGGTGTTGATGTCATTGGACCACACCCCTTCTCATTACAGAGACGCACATCACCTGATTTACTTAATTGGTAGTTGGCCTTCAAGCCTATACAGCTGGGAGTAGGACATGTATAAAAATGAGGTGATCAAAATACTCATTTGCCTAATAATCCTGCACACGGTGTAGCTGAAATTCAGTGTACCATAAAAATGCGACAGTCCAGAGGAGTGGAGAGAGCGAGCTAGGATAGACTGGAGCAATCTTAAGTTGATGAGGTAGAAGAAATGAGTTTGAATATCAATGCACAAAATGCTATAGCAACTCCTAAAATATCTAACAATTGAGAAAAAGCAACAAAGACCACCAGGATCTGTCAAACCCAACAACAGAATAATCACAACCACACCAATAGAAAAACCTTCAAAACCTTATACAGTGTATTAGTTCATTTAGTTTCCACTGACAGACACTGATACAATGAAGCTTTGCTGTGAATAAGTCAGAAATAGTTTTACAATATACACACAAATTCAACCCACCTGCAAGCCTTGAGAACATCTGACGACGTTGGATAGATGGAAACTGTGGTGGACGAATGCAACGTCCTGAGGGAGGGGTGTGACTTAAGACATGTCTGTGGCAGCTCAGCTTTCACTGGGCTCCGTGAATCCTCCGAACAACCTGCCCCCGTACTGCCGTTCACGGTGGCTGGAGCAGGTTTGTCAAGGCTCCCTGTGGGCTCGTTGTTGAGCGGTGATGACGAGGTGGCAGACAGTGCTGAGGCGGGTGAAGAGGCGGCTGAGCTAGCACCCAGGTGGATGTGGTTGAGTCGAGGCCCTTCTGCAGGGCTTTCTTTACCCAACGGTTGGGTGCATGGCTGGGGATTGTCCGAGGAGTGGGTGGCTGGTGAGCCAGATATATGTCTGTGGCTGTCGTGGTTGGGGACTGTGGCACTGTTACCCTGCGTATGCTCACTCTCTTTGGTCAGGGGGACTCCTGAGGTAGCTGTGTGTGCGGAGGAAGCGGGGGAAGAGGCCGAAGAGGGAGTGGGTGAGGACAGGTGATTGACAGCCAGTTCGGAGGATTCGCTGGAGTTTGAGAGGGAATGTCCAACCTGATTGTGAGGCCCACCATCGGCTGAGCCACTGGAAGAGAGCCCACAATCACCATTGGGTCCGGCCCAATTTAAAACTGGGCCTTTCTGAAGCGCCTGAGGGAAAAAAATTAAGAAAAGAAAGTACACCTCATCAAGAAAAAGTGTTGTTTTTTTAAACATCCAGTGTGGCCTCATTACAGCTAAACATGGTAAATACAGCACAATATAATCAAACTACAGTTGTATATTGACATTTTACAGCAGAGTAAGTTACAAAAAACAGACCCAGCACAGCATAAATACGCATGACATCACACAGACAGGAAGGTACAAGTAAAGCACAGTTGCACAGTGCAATTACAGGGACAAGAGTGTAATTAACTGCATTTCATTACAGTGTGGTTGATCATAGTATAGTTTGTAAAGTGCGCCACTCATGCACTAGCCTGAAAAGTCCCACAACAAGCTGTTGGCATCTATTGAACATTTTGTATGTGTCCGAGATCGCAAACACAGTAGGAAAAAACTGCATGCTACAAAAGCTTGTATGTCCAAAAACACAGATTATAATTAAGTGAAAATCTGCATCACAATGGCACAGCGCGGTTAACAGAAGCAAGACTGGCAGAGTGTCATTATGGTACTAAGGCTGCGCTGCATAATTATATCATTATAATACAAAGGTTGAATACTGTGATTACAGTTCAGCTGCAGTGTAGATACAGTATTTAGGGACCACAATGTAAATATCTTACAATCTATACTGACCTGAGTGGCACTCAGATGCTGGCTCTTCCATGCTTCACCAGGGCTTGTGCAATTGTGAGGTAGTGCATTAGGGTGCAGGTAAGGCACGTCTCCATTGGTTCCAATTCCTGGTGTGTGATTATTGCCAACTGAAGGGGGCTGAGGGCTGGTGGGGAGTCGGCCATTATGTTGAGCAGTACAGGGTGGGCGAAGCACAGAGCCACTGGATGGAGACTGCACAGTCAGTGAGAGAGAGGCCGCAGGGCCGTTGAGGGTAGACGGCACCTGCGCAGTCGCGTTCTGTCTCAACTGGATTAAAACCAGACAAAGTTAACATCACTTATGGATAAAAATTTAAAACCAAAACCCCAGGTTCGTAGGCTGAAATCTACAAACCTGCTGCTGATGCAGTTGCACTGCTGAAAGCTGAGCTTCTAGCTGCTCCAACATCTTCAGCTGGACTGGCTTCAGATTTGATCTGTTGGCTCGCATCTGCTCCAACAACTGCAAAGTCAATACAGTGTGAATCTGGGTTCTAGAGGTCCATAGTGCCAAACAGGGGCATAAGAACTGACGCTGGCTACAAAATGATACTTCGAAGCTCTATCAAATTAAGCTAAGCTCTGATGTTTCTCAATTCTCTGATCACCTGTAGTTTTTGTGAAGGCAGATGCCAGGTTGGAGTTTGCTGCTGTGCTGAATTGGTACCCCACTCTGGAAAACTCTACAAAAGTAACATAGGACATTCAAACCACTACTATTCATCCAATAATCCATTTAAAATAACAAAGTCTGCTCTGTACCTTAGCGGGACTAGCGGTCCGTTTCCTTTTAGCTGGGCTCGATTGCTCATCATCTTGACTAGGTGCACTAACATGGGATGGCAGGGACTGCCCAGAGCCACGTAACCCCATAAGAGCACCTCCTCCAGTAGGGTTAGGTTTACTTACCTAGGACAACAAAAGGTAGGGGAGGGTGATGGTGTGACAGAATAACGCAGGGAAAATTATCAAGGTATTAAAGTGAAGACGGTCGAAAAGACAGATGAAAAAGTCAGTCAGGGTCAGAGAAAGTTACATAGGACAGAATAACACTTACAGCTAGTTATAGTCACAAGCAATCAAGGCAATCAGAGTTAATCATACAGACACAGATAGCCAGTATAGCCACTACACAAAGACAGACAAGTAGTCAGTAGCAGGAACTGACATTTGGAGGTAAAGCACTAAAACATTTGTGCTGAAGTGTTTGCATTCTTTAGATTACAGCCAATATTGCAATCACAATGTCCTCAATCATTTCTAAAAATACTATCTAAATAGTTTGGGTATCTCCCCTGTGATGCACATAACATAACTGCAACCAACACATGCACAAGGATGAGATCAGAATGATCATCAGCCTTAGGCCTTCAAGAGCAGTGACCGAATCTAGTATTTACCGTTAGCAACATCAAGTTCTGACCAGCAAACGCCAGATTCCATTTAATAATGCAATATGTACAATATATGTGCTTCCGCTTAATTAAAAGCATATGTCAAGGCTCCTGGTACCATTATGGAAAAAACCTCCATATAACACCACACATCAGAGTTCTATCATTAACACTTTTATTTAATGTCTGTCTAACAAGCAATAAACGAAGCAAATACAAAAACACTAAAGGACAAGGAGAGGCTGGCTCTGTTAGGGTGCTACTGCTCATACATGTTGATCTCCACCCCCTCCCTTTTTCACTGCCAGTACTATTACAATGTCATCCACATGCATTATTTGCATGATTCTTACTTATCCAATCAAAAGTTTTCAATTTATGTTATGATTCATGAATCACTCTCAATAAAAGTCATTCATTTTTCTTGTGTAATCTAAATCACTTTTGCGCTTAACCAAAGTGTTGATGCAGTTGATTCTATTCCATATAGAACTATATGATATATAGAACATATAGGACAGAGGTTAATTGTATTTACTAAATTGTGAAGCCTTGATAAATTCATTTCTTCTTAACCCCAATCATTGATCCAATACCGACTATGCCGCACAGTGGATATTAAATTATTCAAGACATCAGAGACATTTCACATTTCATTCTGTTAAAAATCTCAACTTTTAATCATTTTCTAATTAAAAAACAGTAAAAAAAAAAAAATAATAATAAAAAATCTCGATTTCTCTCCAGCCTTTTTTTTCCTGATCACTTAAAAAGTTCAACACATCATTGATGGCCTTGAAATTTAAAAGCTGTGTAGCAATAAAGGTTTCAAGTAATTTTAATAGTAACTTTAGAAATGATTCGGTTAAATCAACTACTACTTCTAAACTAAACATTCTGAGGTGCTTAACCAGAGTAGAAAAGCTCTGTCAAGCTGCGTTTAATTTCCCCTACAATCTGGGAGTGTGGGTTTGAGTGGAAGAAAAAAAACATGAAAACTTGAAGGGTTTAACATAAAAACCTATCTGAATAAAGAAAAAAAGATGGAAAATGAATTTTAATGTTTATCATGAGTGCATCAGTATCAATGAGGTGTCATTATACTGTGCCATGAGGTCACACACACACACACACACACTCAGACACACACACACACACAAGCTAACCACAGGACATCTTTAGGTGGCATGTGTCCTAACTACATCCACACTGATACTAAAATTAAACATGGGCAAGAAGCTCAGTGGGCAGAGTGTTGGGCTAGAAATCCACAGTTTGGCATTTCAAACTCAAAGTTCACCATAGTTGACAATGAGAAAGACTCCTAATTACTTCAGGTGTTCTGGATCATTGCTGACCTATTATGACTCCAAGTTGGGATCCAAGTTTTTACTTTTACTCTGTATAATGATTTGATGTTAAATTTTAAAAATATGTTTAAAAGTTTCTGGCTTTAAATTATTGAGGACTATAATTCAGGCAGGATTCACAACAACCACCCTGAATTGTCAAGCTTCAGTCATTTGACAATTTTTGATTAGTGATTATTCAAGGATAACAAGCTATAGGCATTACAAACCTGCGCAGGCAAATATGCCAAAATGTGAAGAGGCAAACCAGTAGTTGAGCAATTTTCAGCAATTTCTTAATGCAGTGTCCCATGTACACTGGCATGCATGTGCCCAAAGAACACAAATATGATCTGTGGGTCAGTGTAGATTAATCCTAATACAGGCTTTTATACGGTAACACATTACAGTGGACTTAATAAATATTCCTGCTATATTATGACAATTACAGAACCACTATTCTGCAAGGGATAATTTTGATTATCCACAGATTCTGAATGCCCTGAAAAGATCTGGCAATAAATATTTAAAAGGCCATAAAAAAACACAGAAATCCAGAGCACATTTAAACAAACAATCTAAAAGGTGGACTGAAGGCTCAAGCACATTAACCATGCTCTTTTCTGCTTACTCTTTTCTATTACACTGACTTTTCAAAAGGAATAATAAAAAAAAGCACATGGTCCCTGCCATGGGCTACAATCGGTCAAGTCAGTTTCAATTCCATACTTCACCAAGAAGCCCAGAAACATGGTTGATGTGATGAGCAAAATGAAAGTAGTGTTGGGAGAGTGCGTGTGCATTTGTGTGTGGGTGGGTGGTGGAGAAAAGTGAGCAGGGTGTGGAGCTATCTGGTCTCACCTGCTGAGCTGTGATCTGGACGCCCTGCCTGGAGGTAAGCTCTGCGGGGATTGGGAGGCTCCATGCTTCCTCAATACTAGGAAGCATTTTACTTTTACTCGGTAGACTAGTGTGTTGAAGGTTACACAACTGAGCCTAGGATGAAAATGCGTGAAAAACAGATTTAAACAGCCATTTTTGGTGGGGCGTGTGAACAGTTTATATAGAGTAGCGCTCTCGACTGGAACAGGTGTAGCCAAGTCACACTGTTTTAGTTTGACTGTGGTTTGGAGGAGATCACATTGAGGGGTTAATTATTTCTTAAGCAATCAATGCAAACTTGTTAGGTTCACTCTCTCACACGTCAACAGATTGGGGAGGGGGGGGGGGACACAATGTATGAAAAGGAACTGAAAAGTACTGAGAGAACATGTCATGGAAAATAATGAAATGTTTAAAGCAAAAATTATTAAATTAACAAATTTGATCAGCAACTATGCAGAGGGTTCCAACTAAAACAACCACTCAGGGTCAGACAGCCAATTACATCACTGCACACCCATGTGCTCACCTGTACGTAACGCTTAGAGGCGTAAACCTACCAGCACAGAAGCCGCCCCGCTCTACGTCTTACCTGCAGGTATTTGATGCGGGCAGTGAGAGCTGAGATGTTGCTGCAGCCTTTGCTCCGGGTAGCATTGATGTAGCATTTGATGGCATCCTGGGGCTGATTGCAGGATTCGTACAGAGTGCCCAGGTCCATCCAGGCTGCAGCATGACTGTGGTCCAGCTGCACAGCACAAATGTAGGCCTGAAGAGCATCCATAGGCTGATTTTGTTGCTGATACAACACCCTGTGCAAGAGGACATAATGTTAATGTGAGCATCAGAATGCATTGTGTGGGTCGGGGGGGAGGGGGGTGTATACACATACCCGATGGAGCACCATGTATCTGCACTGGCCTCTGATTTATCTATAGATTGCCGGTAAGAAATGAATGCATCCTGCACTTTCCCAATGCTGGAGTAGCACCTGCACAGAGAACATGAAAATCACATTAAATTAACTGTGTCCTGTAAGTAACTTGACGTTTTATGGCCTTTAATTACAGACATGGCTTGTTTTCAGAAGCTTGTGTAAATGTTTGTGCATTGGGTATTCAATTTCCATTATAAATTACTACTAACCTGCCAAGGTAATACCAGGACTGACCAGAGTTAGGGTCAGCCTCAAGAGATTTCTGTAAACACTGGATAGCATAGCTGTCTTTATTGGCTCGGTCCCCTAGCTGTTCCACTGTATGGTGCATCCAACCTAAGGGAGAAAGACCAAAGTGCAGCATGGTGTCATTTTAAAAGGCTGTACATCAAACATTTAACAGAACTTACTTTTAAAAAAGTAAATCCGTAGAAATGCCAAGAGCTCAAACAGGAAAACTAGACTACAATAAGTAAGTGTTTTGAGAAGACTCACCAAGCTGTTGTAAGGTAGCAGCTTTCACCTGGGTAGGGAGATTCTCAGTCTGCAGGAGACTTTCATATGCCTCCTTTGCAGCTCGGTATCTTTTCTAAATGTAAATGGTAAAGAAATGTAATATTAAAAATATACACCAACATATACAAACCCACATTTATTAACTACACCTTGATTTTACATTTATTATTAATTATATCAGCTTCACTGATCCCAAATTTAGATTTTGTAGTTCTATGGTTATAGAAAGTAGTCCAGCTGTTTCTCGTCACACTTTAATAGTCCCATAATAGACATGAAATCAAAAAAGCAACTCCTCTTTTGTTCAAAGGATGAATAAACTGCAATCTTTAGTTGTGCTCACAGATCATCCCTTTACGTTATCTGCACATCACCATCACATCAGCATCACTGTGTGCTGAATATGTGCTGTAAATCAACCCCCACCTAAACTTATACCTGCCATGTGGTGGTTCTTTGGGGATTCTGAGATGTCAGAACATAGAGTACATAGAGAATCAGGTGGACTACACAAAGTAATTCTGGAACTTCATGAGCATCTTTTAATTGGGACAGGCCATTAGGAGGTAAAAAGAAAGTAGGTCTTACTCACCTGTATCTCATATAGATGAGCAATGTGGAACTGAACTATTAATGGAGAAAACACAAAAATTAAGAGTTTTAATAAATCAAAAAACTTTTTCTTTCGGCATCTTACCCTTCAGTATTCAACTCTCATATTAGACTTCGCCAAGTATTTTACGCCTGATGCCTTTTCTGACACAACCCTTACTCTCTACCAGACTTGGAGACAATTTAGAGCTGCCAATTCACCTTAAATTTATGTTTTTGGCCTGAGGAAGGAAACCGGAGAACCCGGAGGACACCTAAATAAAATTCATAAAATCATAGACAAAATGTGGTTCTAGTTCAAGTTAAGTTGAACTAAAGAGCTGATAAACTGATATTCATATTTTATAGCGGTGATACTGCCTTTAATGTTGCTGTGCATGTGTCTCTCTGCTTGTGTGTGAATGCATGTTGTTCCGACATCATGATTACCAACACTAGCCAAGCAGCACGAAGAAGTGTTTCCAAGGCAACAGAAAATTGTGTATAAAAATAAAATTACCCCAAAAGCTTTATTTCAAGCCATTTTATCCACAGTTAACCCTAAAAACATGACCATTCACTTAAAAAGGAAGGACCATTATACAGTCAACCCAGTGAACTGCACAACATACCATTTCAGCTAAAAATCAGGAGACCTGAAATAAATGATTTAATGTTTGATTTAAACCTGGAAAGAAGAAATTATTCTTCTGTAATTACGTGAGCGCTGTCTTGATGCCACCAAGACATATCCCAGAGCTAAGGGACACCCCACCGTGCCCATGTGTGAACCAAAGAGTAGGGACACCCCCATCTCACCCACAAGGCAAAAAATATCAAAACTATGTGACCACAGATACTGGGACGCCCACTCACAGGTCTACAAGTACTGGGACACCTGAGCCATATGAGGTTACAAATAATCAGAGACCAATCCAAATGTCGCAAAAATATTTTAGCCACAATCCTACATATTTCACTTGTCCCATTTTAAACACTGTTGTAGTTGTTTAATAAAAGATAATTTTTATTTTAATCCTCTTTTCACAAAGCATGCAAAACAATCACGTCCAATCAATCCAGAATTCCAAACTTGTCACCATTTGTAAAATCCTTGAGTTCTCATATTGACTTTGACTTTTGAAACCGCTTTATTTAACCAAAATTACATTCCCATATTGCATCATACATAAGAACACTCTCAATCGCTAACCTGTTCAGTAAACTGTTAGAATGTTGTATATAAAGGCTTTACACAGTGGTACTTACTCTCAGCCTTGGACAACGTACAGTGGTTTGAGTCAATCAAAGCCAGCTGAAAGTGCTATTGACAAAAGATTAAAACAGTTTTCACATCTTTAGTACATAGTTCTAATCATCAAAATACAGATATACAATTATGCACCAGAGAGAAAAACTACATTCCTTAATAAAGCAATAACTCAAAAAATAAACACTCACTTTTAAGCTTGACTCATAGTCCGTGTTCACCTTGAACATCAGCCCAAGACGAAGGTGGACCTCCTTCGCTCGAGAGAAGCCAGGATCGATGTACAGCACCTCCTGAAATGCTTTAATCGACCTGTGAAGACGATACCGCCACATTAACAGTGAAGGCAAGATTTAAAAAGGTCCTCATTCATTTCAAATCACTTTCAAATTCGCCACAGGTTAAATCATACGTCTGCATCTCAACCCACACTCATGGCCTTTCAATAGATCACCACAGAAACCATACATGCACCATGGCTGAGTTTCAGAATGGCTGTTATTACTAATGACTCCAAACCCCAGACCTACAGCAATCAATCTTCGGCTAAAACATTAACACCAAGCTTCACATGTACAGAAGGGTGAGCTGTAGAGCAAGGAGTCCGTCACATTTGGACATTCTTTATGGGTAATACATAAGGGGCAGATTTTTACAGTTCAACAGCCAACAGAATAGTGTTTTTCGGAAATGGGGTATACAATCATGCAGCAGAGAGAGAAAGGACTTTAGTTCTGTAACTTAGACTTTAAGGACACAGTCACAGAAAACATTTTAGATCTGCTGAACCATAAATTGTTAGCTCCAAAACTACCGCAGCTCAGCCTACAGCCCCAAGTGCAGCTTATTCAAAAGCTCCAGTTTCAATACATATCCATCAACACCAAAAGATAAGTGTCGAGACCCAACGACATGTAAAAATTGTAGTAAGCAACTACATTCTAATGTGGACATTGTGACCAAATACAGGACTGCCGGTATTAGTCCATTTTTTAATTTTGAAAATAAAATAAACGTACATATTTATGTGTACACAGCTAGAGAATCAGGACCCCGTTCCACAGCTGCACACTAATTGGTCAATCACAAAACCGGAAAATTATTCTTTGCCACTGTCACTTCAACTGTTCTTTGAGGGTTCAGGCTTAGAACCCTGTAAAGCTGCTTTAAGACAATTTACAATTGTAAAGAAGCTCCAAGTAAATAAATAACCTTGAATTATTAAAGCTGTGGTAATGCTACAAGGGTGGAATTACTTTGTGCACTACAAGAGGTGAAAATCACCCAACTGACTCAAAAAACCCCAAAATACCTTCAACCACAGCACAATTAAATTCACCCGTCAACAGAGCCAACAAAAGACCCTCATTTACTACTGGCTCTACCACATATTTAACCAAATATCTACTGAAACATGATCAGGACATACATTTATTCATTAAAAATGAATAAATATCACAAAAATACAAGCAAGCAGCATTACAGACCAGCAGACCCTCAGCCAGGTCTAGCAAACAAAACCACTTTGTTAGTATACAACACTACGGTGAACTTACCATTGAAAGGTGTTGTAATGGAAGTAAACCATGCCAAGGCCATATAAAAAGGCAGCATTCTAAAAATGAAACAGAAATCATATTAGTTCAAAGGACATAATTAAATGAGACGATTATCAGGAACAATTACTGCTAATACGTCTGTTCATGATAGGATTCTGACAAGTGTAAACACATCGATGGTGACAACCTTAAATCATGATGCGCAGTTCATAGAATCAGTTTTACAAACCTCTGTATTCATAGAACCAATTTTAATTGACTGCCTAGACATATTATTTATACTGATTACAATAGTTTAATAGAGTAGACCTTTTAAACTGCATTATACCTGCCAGTGTAACAAACACAAGATTAAACTAATGATTCATATAATAAACAATAAATTAGCTTCAACTCCAATTAATCATAAAGCTTTTAAAACTCTGTAATATCTAGTTCTCATCAAATTAACTACACACTTGCACCAAGTAGAATAATTTCAATGTTTATACCTTCCAGTAGTCCGTCTGTAAACTGTAGTACCTCTGGTATGCTGATAATGCTGCAAAAAAAAGAACAAACGTTTAAATGATGAATAAAAGTTAAAAGTATAAGCATAAGATTTTTTATTAAACTTGTTTTTACACTTCTACACAAAACCTTCACTTCCTCTGGACAGCTTGTTCTGATCGGTTTAGTTTTGAATAATTGATTATTTACATCATTAAGTTTACCAATATTAAAGTAACCAATATAAAAGCCAGCTTTGGTAAAAGAAGAAAGGAAACATGGAGATCAAGGCAGAAAAATCTGTATGTCACAAAAAAACAACAAAAAAAACTGTGTTCTCAATTGCTTACTACCAGACAAACAGTAACTAAAGATGACATCGTCATTAGAGACACAGCCACTGATGACTCTAAAAAGCATGTGATGGATAAATTCGTCCATGGCTTCTGAAGTGTGCACCTATTCTACTCCAAGTCCAAATTGAGACATGTAAGTACAAAAAAAATATATTAATGCTTGATCAAGTGGTGCATGTGGTTGTGCCGGAGTCACATGCAGCACGGTGTCAAAAATCAAACTCTGCCTTCTACTTCTAATTACTGTCCTATAACTTCTCTAAGGGCTTCTATTATACAAAATAATTAATCTCACTCATGGGGGGGGGGGCGGCATTTATTAGGTAGTACCTTTTGAGTAATCATCCAATAACAGATTGAAGTGTCCCAGTTGGCAGAATAACTCTGGCTCGACTTTTCCTTCAGCTTTCAAAATGAGAGAGTCATAGCAGCGAACAGCCTAAAGAAATAAAAATCAATAAATGAATAATAAACACGAGTCCTTTAAAATAGATACACATATCAATACATGTACATAAAAACATCTTAGTGGTGGAAGATTTAGGGATTAGGGATGCAACAAATATTTAGTAACCAAAATTATTTGGCTGAAAACAGCTAAAAATAAATCAATAATTAAATTGGAGGTCCTTCTTTCAGTGGATTACCGATCCCACTAAGTACGATGGCTGAAGAAGGCTCCCAATCCCACTTGAACCCTGGGCAATCCCGTGTACAGAGCTGCCCACGTCTCCAGGTGTGTGCTCACTTCACTAGTTTGTATGTGCGTGTTTCACGGCACGGATGTGTTTCATGTGAAGGACCAAGTCCTCTGTGTGCAAGTATGGTAGACAAAAACAGATTCATCACTTAAAATTTTCTTTCAAACACTTCAGAAATAAAGAACAGAATTGTTGTGCACGCGCACACAAATCTTACAACAGCATGAGAAAAATCATATCCAGCATGTAATGCTCTTTGTAGATGCAGTAAACATTTGTGTGAATGTATAAAGATCCATGCTTTATTTCTTCACGATCAGTTTGAGGACTAGTGGCTTAGTGGTTAGCACAATTGTCTCTCAGTGCTGGGGATTCCTGGTTTGAATTCCGAGCTGGGTGGAGTTTCCATGTTCTCCCCCGTATCCGCGTGAGTTTTCTCCAGGTTCTCCGGTTTCCTCCCACAGTCCAAAAACAAGGATTCCAGGTAAATTGAGTTCTGTAAATTGCTTTGTGTAGTGTGTTTGGATGTGGGAGTGAGTGTAGTGACGGATTGTCCTGTGTGCATCTGCCCAGCATCCGAGATGTTCTCATCTGGATGGGCATGGGGAACCCCACCGCGACCCCAGTAGAGGAATGGATATATTTACTTCGTAGTTCAAAATTTTAAAAAGCCAAACCAAAAAATATTTTGTCTATTTATTATTTACCACATGGCCACAAGTAAAATATGGCAAAAAAAAAATAATTCTGTTTTCAGTTAAACATTAAAAAAAAACATTTTTAATTGCATTTTCTAGATTAATCCACATTCATAACCATTCCTAAAAGTTGATAAAGGGAAGAAAAAAATAAAATAAAATCAACCTAATATGAGCGATTATTGCAACCAAAATTATTCTATATTTTGATTAAACTTTGCTTTAAACACCTGGTGAGACCTTTTTTTAAAGCAGCACTAACCGCAACTAAACATTTTCAGTAATTAATTAGTCATGAACATTAGCCTGGTGAAATTTTAGATTATTCCTCTGTAATAAACAGCTTTAGCTCCTTTGTGACTGCTCTATAAACTACTTACTTCAGGTAATATAATATTTCTATTGGATTAAAGTCAGGATTTTGAGATGACCAGTTCAAAACATCAGTTTCTACATGGTCTTCTTTTGGGTGATCCTATAATGGGTGGAAGTAATAAATAATCATTATTCACTAGCCAAGGGCAGTCATAGTCTTAAAGGAACCAGCCTTGCAAACCAAAGGTCCCTGATTCAATTCCCCAGCTCCATCTTTGGCATCATTATGCTGATATAAACCACTGCCTTCTTCCTCCCAAATGTCCTGATCACCTTATCTCAGGCCTAGTCCACACGTAGCCGGGTATATATTAAAACGGATACCTACCCCACATTATTTTCAAAAATACTATCATACACACATCAACGTTTTTAAAAAAGTTTTATCCACACGAACCCACACAAATACGCGCTTGAGTGTTGTCGTAAACACTCCAAGCGCATAGATGTCAGTGTAACATAAAGCTAAAATCTGTCAGTCATTCAGAATCCATCAAAACCAACATGATTTCCTGTTGTCACTTTCGTAAGGTTTAAAACATGGCGCCAGGAGGCAAAACATCAAACCTCCAACTGCTCCTTCTCCCGTGCCCCTCAATGCACATGTAACAACTGGGTTTGTAAAAATAAACAAGCAAAAATCATCTGAATTAATTTAAGAAGCAGCACATCTCTGGTGACATTCATTTTCATCAAACGCAAAATCAGTAACAGTCGCACGTGATGTCAATGTTGCATTATTTCTCACAAACAGTGATGTTTGAGATAGTAAAACGCTGTTTTTACAAGTACACACGCATACACAAAAACAAATCTCCACTTTTCCCGAAGTTTTCATTAATAATCGTTTTTGAGGATCTAAAACTACGTTTTCATGTGGATAGAAGCCCCAAATGCATAAAAATGTTTTTAGTTTTCCCATATACCCGGCCAAGTGTGGACAAGGTCTCACTTTCCTAACTTTATCCTCAAAATGTAACCTGTAACGTCCCTTAAAACTCATTCCTAATCTTGTCTAACCTCATCATATCATCATTCTTCTTTAAAACATGTTGCGCACTAAGCATTGTTTTGCTTATCATTGGCTTGAGATGCAGCTAATGGACAGACGACCTGAAAAGTATTCCTGAATTTTTTCAATTTTGATCCATTATCTTCCACTCATACTAGAGTCACGGAGGAGTTGCTCATACCCATCCATTGCCAGTATAAAGAATTTATATGAATTTAGAATTCATTGTCCATTCTGTCACAGATGCAGCAAAACAACATCGAACATTGAATTTACCACCACCAGGTTTTAATGATTGCTGCTACAACCATTATTCCCCCAGAACAATAAAAACGAGCACCAGTTCTAAGTCTAGATTAAAGATTCTGCAATTTTTTTGTATTTTTTTTTTCAGAAACATGGTAAATGACTTACAGTCTGTACAGTTGATGTTTGAATGAATGAATGATACAAATGTAATCACAAACTTCCCATTACTCATACTGTAGATGCCAAGATTTAAAAAACGGGTTCAGTCACCAATAAAACGAAAGCTGAAACCGCCACATAGTCCTATTGGCACCATCATCCATCTCTGTAATGTGGAGTTTGCTATGCCACAACTACATGAACCTGATCTATACAAACAGAATGCATACAAAATCCAAACGGTGCAAACAACAGAATGAGGACGACAGAACCGTGTTTGACAGAAATGGGGATGCTGTGACTTCGGATAAACTCTCAGTTAACTCATCACGTGCTGTTAAGTGATTCATTAAACATCCAGTAAAACAGAGACTTAATTTCTGAAATGTTTAATATCCAGTCTTGGTAATGTTGCACGGGGTTCCTTAAGCTCAAACACTAACTCAAAAGTCAATGTCTCTGAAAACTCAAATCACTTAAAATTTGATGCTATTTGTCAAGAAACTCCTTCAAACAACATGCAAGAACTCTTTTGGTTCACATTGACCACAAAAGCTAAGCAAAATAAGGGGTGGGGTTTAAAGGTTAGTCACGTGGTAGCTCTTGCCAGTTAACATCCAAGCACTTTTTTTTTTTAATCTCTTCCAAAGAATTAACAGGGAGTTTCATGATACTACAGTACTTTCGATCAAATCATTGATCAGCAAATCCTGCTACAGATTTTGAGGGCTAGGCATGAGCATAGCCAGAAAGTGTAAAAAAAGCCCTTGCTTTAGAGGCAGGTCTATATAATTCGGAGTTTGTTGAGTGTCCTCTTGTTGGAAAGCACATTTATCTCCTTGCCCTTAAATGTAGCCACCCCCAACCCTCCTTTACAGTACAATATGCCATGTTGATGCTGTATTGAGGGATGATTTTACAAGGAGTTTGACGATGCCATGCAATTCACTCATAAATAGTTTGGAAAACTGAATTCACTCACATAATAGTTGCATTCCTGATAAAGTTTATTTTAACATTACTTGTGTACAAAGTATAGGGGAGTGGTAGCTCAGTGGTTAGGGTGATGGACTCTCAATCAGAAGGTTGAGGGTTCAAATCACAGGTCCACTGAAGTTACCAATGTGGGTCCTTGAGCAAGACCCTGAACCCTTATTGCTCCAGAATCCTGTTTCAACACTGTCTTCTGTCCCCAACCAAGTTGGGATATTTGTAAGTCGCTTTGGATAAAAGCGTCTGCTAAATAACTAAATGTAAATGTATAACAATAATATCCAGGTGGGTAAATATTAATCGATTATACAGCTGGAGATACTATGCATTGACATGTATGCAAGAGTAATGATTAACATTTTATATATGAGAAAAAGACAGATAATGTAAACTTGCTCCCCCGTACACAAATATGTCCTCCAAAGCTGCGGTTGACGCTACATCATTGTCTTTCAACTTCCTTTATACTTCACAAAAGGAAGAAGAAAATGTGTTACACACTGAAAATATTTGTCATATACCTAATATTCAAATGTGTCCCGTCTTGAACTAATATGGACTAAGACGTGATATTCATAAAACAAAGATATGCTTTCTCAAGCATCAGCGCTGATCACAAAAAACGCACTGTTTTAAAAACAGCAGATACGATACCCCACAACAAACTCGTCGGCGAGGATTTCCATGCACAGTGGACCAGATATGAAACATGAATTAGAACAACACTACAGACACGTAAAAACACAGTAATTCAAACTTCAATCATCTCCTAAACCCAATGCGTATGAACCATGTTATGACATTTCATATCAGGTTGTGCTTTTTAAATACAAATGTATATCAAATCAAATCATACATCCTGTAATATAAATTAATTTATTTTACATTTCCTAGATTGACAAAGAGGTCAATTTTTGTTTTGTTGTGTAAATTTAATAGTAAATAGACTCAACCTGCACAGTAAGCATTATACTAATTCAAATTTATCTTATTGCACTTTATTTTACTCTTTTTATGGAGTAACTTTTTACAGTGCGTTAAACAGCATAACAGCATAGTGTGATAAACATTGTGTGAATAACATACAGTTTCAGAATCTTAATAAAAAGCATATTTTCTTGTTGATTAATTTAAAACTTAATATACTTAATGTAAAAAAAATGACTATTGATTGTATTTAATTGTATTGAATAGTATCGTGGAAAAAAAATTAAGCATCAAATTAATGGATAGAAAGAATCCATATCAGATGAAGGCTTTGATTTACACCTAATGTATTGTCAAAAAATAATGTATTTTCAAAATTACATTGTGGTCTTGAATCTAGAGTCCCTACATCAACTGCATGAAAATATCATCAAATCTTAAAAGCAAATGCTTATATGACAAATTTGGCTAGTAAATTACAAATGAAGAGCCAGCATCAAACACATCAGGCTGCTGGCAACTGTGCAGAGAAAAGATGCAGACCCACTAATTAGGGTCTTTTAGTTCGGATGATACAGAAATTACAAATACATACTGAGCATATGGAGCTTTATAAATCATGCAGTTTAGATCTGGCTTATTTGGTGTCTGTGTGTAAACATCTGGACATGTTGGTGTTGACACCATCAGGCACTATGGCCAACACTGCAGTTCAGGGATGTACGAATTAAATGTCATGTATATGGTCTTTATTTACAACATGTCAAACAGAAGCTATATTCGGTTCGTTTCTGTGATCGGGTTCTCCTCCCAAGCCGCGCCATCTTGGACCGAGCCAAGCAGCCATTACTCCTGAACACAACCGGGCGTCTCTCCTAATCACACTGACCCCCGGAGTTGATCTGACAGCGCGTGCAGACGACTTTCGGTCCAATGAGATCCCCAGCCCGAACTTAACATGCACGCACGTCCGACATCATCTCCTCATCATCCAGCAACGACTTTCCTGCAGAGCTACAGCAACATCCACACGACAGACCGACGCGACTACACGGTGCACGGCCGGCCGCTATAACGAGCAGATCCGAATACAGTATTAACGTTATAGACCTATGGTACAGGAGACTGCAGAATAAAGGACAGCCAACAGCAGCTCACCATCAGTGTTCAAAGCAAATGCTTAATGTGGCGCACTGGTTCATTTCCATCAGAACATTACTTGCTTTGGCTTTAAACACACACAACGATCCAACACTAACCAACGCAATCATTCTGCTCCGAATCAAACAGTACGAGCAACACAGTAAGAGACCAAATCAATAGCATCACTGTTAACGCGAAAGCACTTGTAATAGCAACTATGTAGTACGGTGGTGTGCTGTTTGGAATGCGGCCGGACGCCTTAAGACTGCTAGTGTGTTAGCTACAAATGAGACACTACTCATCAGTACAGCAGTGGTGTTAAAGTGGTTGTTGTTACCAGTTCGTGCACATGTATGATCCGAGTTTAACCTTTTAAACAAGTGCATGAAAAAGCCAGACACCCAGCAGAATTTCAAGGGTAACCGTCCAGGTTTGGAGTTCAGTGTTAGCAGGTTAGCTGCTGTAGTACCTCAGAAAGTAAATGCGTTGCGCCAACAAACTCCTTTTAACCCGCCATTAAGTTTATTTAAAATGTTGCTGCTCGGCTAATGGTGCAGAATGCTTCGTGTCCACACATCCCGATAGAAAATGCAAAAGAAAGCAATGGTTTTGACCGTATTTACGCAAGTCGCTAGCTACCTTTAACAGCAAGGCCTTCGTTCTGGCGCCATCTTCATGAAGCCTCAGAAATCCAAACAGTGAGCTGCAAGCAAAAAGACAACACAAGACCAGTCGTCAAGTCACCTTCTTTATGGCTTTATAAAGAACCGAGATAAAGAAACGCATTTTGGCCGACACCCGTGACGTCGCCTCCTTTTCGCACAGCTTTTCTAACCTGTCAATTCCCGCCAGAGTCTCCCTCTCCTGCGCTGTCATTCTAGGAAAGTCCTCCTCGGTCTCACTCGCTTTTCCCGCCGCCATTTTCTTTTCCTCATCACCAGCAGCAACAGCGCCGAGACTTCGAGCGGCAGCAGCGCAGGCGGCGGCGGCCAGCGACACCCGGCACGACCGCATGGACTCGCGCAGCCAAACCCGTCCAAACCCAGCGACTCCTGACGGCCACGCCAAGTCCACCCGAACCGCCAAACTTTCACTCTAAATAAGCAAAATACAGCAGCAAATCCCGACGAAAAGCGACTTCTTCTCCAGTTTGTCCTTCTCTCACATTCTCGTCATCACGAGCGTGAAAACGGACATCTCGTGCACCGCGACAGTTGTTTAGAAAAAATCCAACAATTTGAAACTTCTACCTGCTAACAGATTAAAGTTGTAATTGTGTCACCCAGGCGAACCCACGCCGTCGCCTCGACACGCCCTCTCCTGCAGCACCAGCCAATAGGATACGGTGAAAATGACCACGTGTCTGTCCTTAACTTTAAAAAAATGTGGACCATTCTACGAATTTATTTCTGGTAAACTTAAGTTTCGACACAGTATCGTTTTTTATCGCGTTTAACGTCAAACGGATAAGGTGGACATTCGCCTGTTGTATAAAACCGCTTAAATATAATGTTATGATGAACTTTACGTTATTCATTGCGTTCATTTTGGTTTGTTGTTTTATGTCAGAAATTAAATCGAGCTTCGGTGCGTTTGCGTGATTAATTAGCCCAATGGATTAAATTAGATAGTTTTAGATATTAAACGAGTAAACCGCACTATTTTAATGTGTTTATTAATTGCAAGTTATGAAATGCGTTCATTGTGGTTTGTTGTTTTTTCTAAATATTAAATCGATCTTCGGCAAGTTTGCGTGATTAATCAGCCCAATGGAATGAATTAGAATTTTTTTTTTTTTTACAATTTTAGACAATAAACTAGTTAACAGCTTAATTTTAAGTCTTAATTAATGTCACGTTATTAATTGCGTTCATTTTGATTTGTTGTTTTTCCAAACTATTAAAGCAAGCGTTGGCACGTTTGCGTGATTTATTAGCCCAATGGATTAAATTAGTCAATTTTCGTTATTGGGTAAACTATGAGAACTTGCTAACTACCACGTCGATTTCTTTCTAAAGCTTACTTTTACTTAATTTTTATTATACAAGGTGTAATAAAAATAATAACCTGAACTAGTCATGATGTATTTATTGTCTAGTTTCCAGATATCAACGAACGTTAGTAAGCGTGTATCGCCCCGCCCACTATGTGATGCTCTGCCACGAGTATCACACGGTGGGCGGGGAAATACAGCACAGCTGTCAACATCATACCAATGCTGCACGTGTAATGGTCAGTGGAAAAGTATGACCTGGTTATCTACGTTAAATATTAGGTTATTTTATTAAGGCAAAGTCCAAACATCTAAATGATAAAGTTCAAGTAACTTTTATCTAACCTTACAATATGAAACAGACTGAGTCCTAAGTTCTAGGTGTTATTGCACAACACGATTTCCAAAAATATATCAACATTTTGTAACATGCACTACAATCAGAACGATTTGTTACTTCACTGAAACCTACAGGGCTGTCGTAGGCTTCTGGTTATGAATGTAGAATTTCCAGTCTCGCCAAGTACTGTACTTTGGCTGAAGCACCCATTGGAAGGCACCTAACTCCAGTTCCTCCACTGGTGTGTATGCAAAGCTGCCCACCACTCTGTGTATTATGTGTGTTTCACTGCATGGATAGATCAAATGTGCAAAACAAATTCCTCTGTGTAAGCACTGTAGACAAAAAAATCTACAAATCACAAAATAAAGAAATATACAAAGCAAGATCACAAAAAAATTGTATACTGTAATTATATTGAATGTACAGCAGCACACTGGCATAGTAGAAACAGTTTTTACCAGCATCAATGTCCTGAGTCTGTTTTATGAACCGATATCCAAAAATGTATGATGCTATGGTCCCAATTTATGGGACAAGCATCTGCAGCACACACTGAGATACAAGAGAGGCATTGTGTGATCAATCTAAGAAAAAACACATGTCCCAATACACTTAGTGGACTGTTTATTGGTGTTAGTATTGGTATGTTGACATACAGGAGAATCAAAATATTGTATCTCTCTCCATAGGCGAATAGAGGGGGGCTGCTGCGACTTGTCACTCCGCCAACACTTGATAAGGAAAAAAAGGAGAACGAAAAATAAAGAGCGGGGCATAAAGAAGAGTTTAACCTAGCTCTGTGTTCTATGGGGTTGTGGTTCTGTGGAGTTCATGTCCAATATGAAATCGCATGATAAGTTTTAATAAATAATAGAGCTTTTGCAGTGTGGGTGTGATTAAGTTTGTTGGGTTTAAGTTACCATTTAAATTCACAGGATTGAAATTAATACCTTACTTGTGTTGTTCTCTCACTTGTTAGTAACTGTGGATCAAAGAATCCACTAAATGACTAAATGGTAAAACATTCATTCATTCATTCATTATCTTCTGCTTATTCCTCTACGAGGGTCACGGTGGGGCGGGGGTGTTCCCATGCCCATCCAGGGGAGAACATCTTGGGCGCTGGGCAGATACACCCAGAACAGGGCACTAATCCATCGCTGGGTACATACACACACACACACTATACAGGGCAATTTAGAGCATTAAATTTACCTTAAATCCATGAGAAATTCCTCTGTGTACAGTACAATAGGCAAAATATTTGCTTTACTTGAAATTAGGAGATTGTATCTTAAAAAATGGCTGGGGATTCCCGGCAAATTCCAATCTGGGTGGAGTTTCCATGTTCTACCCGTGTCTGTGTGGGTTTCCTCCAGATTCTCTGGTTTTCTCCCACATTCCAAAAACATGAATTCAAGGTATATTGACTGCTCTAAGTTGCCCCATATAGTCAGTTAGTAAGTGTGATTGTGACCATGGATTAGCGATGGATTGGTGCCCT
>JAOUQT010000011.1:135456-149277 GCA_025769995.1 Xyliphius kryptos | reverse complement strand
CCCAGATAGGGATTCGAACCGGGAACCCCCAGCGCTGAGAGGCGGTCGTGCTACCCACTACGCCACCGTGCGGCCCGAGCATAGAATACTAATAAGAAACACAAACAGTGAGTTGGCATCATAAACCAACTTGGCAAATGAGGCTTTGTTTAACAAATAGTTGAATAGAAGACCGTTTTAACATTTTGATTAAAAGTAAATAAGTATGTAATTATCCTGTTGTTTTTAATGTATAAGTTTTGTGAGGTTGCTTTGGTTCCGATTATGAATGATTCTATTCATTGGTATGTCACTGTATTTTGACATATTTTAAAAGATAAAAATATTTAATTCATAGTTAATGTAAATAAATGTTCTAAACGTTTTCATAACCTAAAATATACAAGCTGAACTGAACAGGTCGTTTTTTACGGAGGTACAGCTGTGGTGTCGTTTAAAGAAGACGTACAAAAACAAAATTACGCGACGAAATATATCAAAAAGTATAAATAGTGTTTATTAAAAACGACGCGCAGTTCGATCTGTAGATTGTGTATTTTTTAACATGCGTTTACGTGTTAATTCAAAATTTCCGAGCGGAACTACAGGACATTCACTCCAGCGTACTACATTTCCTATAATGCCTCGGTACAAGTCGCCAAACGTTTTGTTTGGTCATTAATGATCCAAAAGTACATATTAGCCAAATAAAGTGAGAGAAAAACGCGTCTAACGACGCCGACCATCGTATAAACTCTCGTTCATCGTTGTACGTTGAGAATTTATTTTTCTTGTTTAAAGCCAAAAGTGGCTGTGTTTAGTGTTTCAGCAGGAGTTTGAATAGAAAAGAGGTAACACCATTCCCATAAATAGGCGGCGGAGGGAGGAGTGGCCTTTTAATTCTGAGGTGCTTTAAAAATGTACACATTACATTGTTTTTATATGTACTTATTATATTGTTTATTCATTCGTTTTTACAAGACTATGCTATTTTGTGACTTTGACCCTGTTGTCGGCGGTACGCGATTTCGGACGAAGCCGTGAACCTCGGAGGCTAAGGTTTTCTAAAGACTTTTGCTGAGAAACTGATAAACGCCTGCGCGTCAGCATTGAAGTGACGTAATCCACTGTACGTAATTACGTTTTACCACGCTGACGAAGATGTCAGTCAAGTGACGTCAATGCAGAGAGCACTAGAGTTTGCATGCTACATTTTTGGTATTGGTATGTAGACATGTACACATGGCTTGGCAATTCCACTGTACATCTAGGACATACAGGAGAATCTAAATACACTTCTGACCAATTAAAGACTTACAAGAATTTGCATTTTGCACGATTGGATCTTTAGAGGGTGGCACATTTGCCTCTCAGCGCTGTGGATTCCCGGTTTGAATTCCAATCTGGGTGTTAACCTGTGTCAGCGTGGGTTTCCTCCCACATTCCAAAAACATGGATTTAAGGTAAATCTAATTCTCTAAATTGCCCTGTATAGCATGTGTGTGTGGCTGTGTGTGTAAATGTACCCAGCGATGGATTGGTGCCCTGTCTTGGGTGTATTTGCCCAGCGCCCAAGATGTTCTACCCTGGATGGGCATGGGGAAACTCCCCCCACTCCGTGACCCTTATAAAGGAAATAAAGGAATAAGCTGAAGATAATGAATAAACAAATGGATCTTTAGAAGGTTCTAAGAGCTTCAGAATGTTAAAAATATATATATTTATCGTGGAAGAGACAAAAACTTTTAAACAGGCAATTCATTAAAAAGAACAATTTAACTGAAATAAGATGTTTATCATCTGATCAAAAGTTCAAGACTTGTTTAAATAAAAAAAACATTAACCCCCCTTAAAACAGAAATCAGTGTCAAAAAAAAAATGAGTAATGAGTAGCTCCACCATTCTTGATCACTTCAATCGTTCAGGCATGCTTGATGCAAGTGTTTTCAGGGGGTGAGTGAGAATGTTGCTCCAAGTGTTGAATATTGCTTAACAAAGGGCATTCTCTGTCCATTTTTGTAAACTTAACACCTTTCCTGTGTCATAATCACAAAACTCATGCCTTTTGTGGCTTATTACTTTATTAATGTGCCGCAGACTACAAAATAACTTCAGTGGTATAGAACATGTTGATTTATGATGTACAGTGGTGTGAAAAAGTGTTTGCACCTTCCTCATTTCATGTTTTTTTTGCATGTTTGTCACACTTAAGTGTTTCGGAACATCAAACCAATTTAAATAGTAGTGACTACACAAGTAAACACAAAATGCAATTTGTACATGGTGGTTATTAATAAGGGAGAAAAAAGATCCAAATGTTTATGGCCCCGTGTGAAAAAGTGATGGTCCCCTAAACTTAACTGGTTGGGCCACCTTTAGTAGCAACAACAGCAACGAAGCGTTTGAGATAACTTGCATTGAGTCTCTTAAAGCGTTCTGGAAAATTTTTGGCCCACTCAGCTTTGCAGAATTATTCTAATTTAGTTACATCAGAGGGTTTTCGAGCATGAATGGCCTTTTAAGGTCATACCACAGCATCTCAATAGGATTTTGGTCAGGATGTTTACTATGTCCCTTCAAAATAAATTAATTTTTCTTTAGCCATTCAGAGGTCGACTTGCTGGTGTGTGTTGGATCATTGTCCTGCTGCAGAACCCAAGTTAGTTTTAGCTTGAGGTCACAGATGCTTAGACACTCTCCTTTAGGATATTTTGATAGACAGCAGAATTCATGGATCCTTTTATCACAGCAAGCCTGCACCAGACCACCACACTACTACCACAATATTTTACTATAATGGTGTTTGTTTTACACCAGATTTAATGGGACACAAACCTTCCAAAGAGGTCAACTTTTGTCTTATCAGTCCACAAAGTTTTCCCAAAAGTCTTGGGGGATCATCAACATGTGTTTTGGAAAAATTGAGACGAGCTTAAATTAATTTTTGCTCAGCAGTTTATTTTTCTTGGAACTCTGCCATGCAGGCGATTTTTTCCCAGTCTCTTTCTAATGGTGGAGGCATGAACTCTGACCTTAAAAACCTGTCTTGAGAACAGATGTGGCAATAATCAGGCCTGGGTGTGGCTAGAGACAATGTAATTGTGATAAACCACAATTATAGTACATGTTATTTGTGGGGGCAGTAATCACAGTTTTACACACGGCCATAAACATTTCGATCTCTCACTTAAAAAACACCTTAATTTATATTGCATTTTCTGTTTACTTGGGTTGTCTGTGACTTTAAATTGATTTGATGTTCCGAAACACTTAAGTGTGACAAACATGAAACCACACCAAAAAAAAAAAAATTAATAATCAAGGAAGGGGTAAACACTCACACCACTCTATATAGTCAGACATTTAGTAAAAGAAAATCCACAGCAATAAAAAGTCAAACATCTGAATGTGCAATTAGTGACTTTATTTAGTTAAAACCTTAACAATAAACATACAGCCCACAATTCTAAACTAGTACACAAAGCAAAAATCTACTCTTAGGGCACCAATTCTTTGCTATGGTTTTTGGGAAGGGTTGGGGGAGGTGTCTGATCCAATTTTATTTTTTTCAGCCAAATTGTACATTTTAAACTAAGAATGATAACCAGTCAAAGAAGAAAATGGTTTCTGATGCCCAGTTTCTGCAGCTTCACATGCAGATAAGAACCACATGTCCTCCCCTTATTTCCGTTGGCCAGACGTTACACTGGGAAACAAACAGAGTAAATAAAACGGCGAAGAGGAACGGGAAGAAAGGGGGGGAACAAAAAAAAAAAAGAAAAAAAAAAAAAAAAAAAAAGAAAAAAACATTTGCACGAAACTGTTTTAAGATCTTTTGTCCAAACCTTGGCATAGGTATTAGCTTTTAGATTTTGTCCGCCAAATGTGGTTGACTGACAAGTATTTTGGCTACAAGTCTACAGGTGAGGTTTTATTCTTTAATATGACTAAACATTAAAAAGCTCACACTACCCCGAAAAATAGAAATCTCACGCATACAGGTGACATTCAACATTCAAGTGCCAGTGTTATTGTACTGTCTTTTGGTCAAGTTTCTTCAAAATATCTTTTTTTTAGGCTTATAAAAATAAATATTTCTCAAAAATGTTTAATAAATTACACAAACTAGCAGCAAAAAGTAGAATCTAGGAATATGTGTGCAAACAGCTCAACGCCTGTCTCGCCAAGTCCCCGATCCTCCACAACTGATCCCCGGTAAACGATAAACCCTTCCTTTGTAAACAAGCTGCTCTCATAGTCTACAAACACACCATGGGAATCTTAAAGACACACGAGACGCCTCGTATAAAATGAAGTGTGCAATAAAAATCTTTCGTAAAATCTGATGGGCACGACATACGAGGGTCTACGCCTACATAGCACCACATATCAGAAGTTTCCAAAACACTGTAAGTGCAACTACTTCATCCCAGTCACCCCCCACCCCCCTTATTTTAAGCCAAACATGTTAGAATTTCAAAAAGGCACAACATGCTTGAAGTTTATTGCACTTCAGTTGTATTTAACGCATGATTTACCCTTCTTGCCTTTGTTGGATGAAGGGAGGGAACATAGGCTACTTGACATGGACAATCGCCACGACAACAGGTAGCAGCTAGATCAAAAAGTACACCTGTAACTATATAATCCAAGTCTCAAGGACACCATGAAACAATCTGCTACCTACAAAGCCTTCTGCACATACTCCACTGCTGCTAGCCTTTTTCACCCAGTGCAGGTCCTAGAACAGTTTTTTTCCCCCCCCAAACCCTGATTTTTCTGGCCTCCTGGGGTCATAATAAAGAACCACGCCTTTAGGGCAGAGTCCAGAATGTCATCTTGAAATGCAAAATAAAAAAAAAAACTGAATGTGTTACAAAAACAAAAGCCTACTTCAAACATCTAAGTGTCTCCTTGACCAAAAAACAAGAACACTAGGCATGCGAGTTCCTGCAGCGACAGGCTTGAGCATTTAGTGCCAGTCCATTGTGGTCCTATAAATGTAGCCATCTGAACGATTGACATGGAAGTAGCTCACACTTCAGTCTATCACTTCCTCTATATATAAAAGTATTTAAAGTAGAAAAAAAAGTTTTCCACCTCCACAGAAATTCAAGTAACAGAATGGAAACCTCCACGCCATCAAGCAGGTAGCCTGGGGTAAAAAACTAGCTGCCTGAAATGTTTTGACTTGAAAGGGAACGTTCTAACACTTGCGCATCCCGACGTCGAAAGACGTGGAGCCGCACGACGTTCCCAGACAGAACTCCTAATGGCCCAGTATTTTTTTTCCAGGCGACTGACTATCACGTCTCTTAAAATGGATCTCTCCAGGATAGAGTGAGCAAGATTAACATTTTCATAAACATCTTCATTCCCTCGTGTATCGAGGGGCAAAGACAACAGAAGGGCAGGCAGTTAATTTGCAAAAACAGCCTGACGAACCGGTTACATGAACCAGTCGGACCCTTCGTGGAAATTGCCAAGGTTTGATTTAAGTACGCGGTTCATTCTTTCAAAAAAAAAAAAAAAAAAAAAAATTTTTTTTTAAAACTAATTGAGTGAAAAGAAAAAGTAAAAATCAATTTAACAAACCACCTGCCAGTCAGATGTATAAAAAGAAAAATGCCTTAAATGTCCAATTGTATAGGTTTAGTACACTGAGAAACAAAGAATAATAAATGACCTTCACTGCAAATGAGCAAAACGAGTCTTTAGAGCCAGGTCAGTTTCACTTCTACCTGCATTCTGTTTTTTTTTTTTTTTTTAAACAGATAAGCAAATGCGTTTGTTCTGCGGTCATAACCATTACCCAGAAACAGCTTCTGGAATCCCCAGCAGACAACTTCATTTGCAGGTTGCAGAAAATGCTCAGAGAATTACAGGTGGTAATGTACGATAGAGTTCTTGGAAGCTACACGGGGTTTAAAGTCTGGCTAAGTTACATGTGGTTTCCAGTAAGCAAGTTTGGTGTAGAACTGATTGTGGACAGTAGCGAAAGTATGTGTTGGTTGGGAGATTCAGTTTCCCCACCAGTCCACCTGAGAGTAGTTGCCACCATAACCATCATTACTAGTGTAGAAGTTTCCAAAACCACCTGGTGGAGGCAGAGGGCAAGAAAGAAATATTTTAGCATGAATAGCAGTTTAAAAGATAAAAAGACCTTGGTTTCACTAACAGGTCTTGAACAGTGCTTTTAACAAGAAACTAACCCTTAGAGCCTCCAAAGCCACGATTTCCCCCATGACCACCCGTACTGCGGCTGTTCCGACTCCCGAAGCCTCCAGTGCTGGTGCTGCTGCTCTGACGGTAATCTCTTGCTCCAAATCCTCCAGAGAATCTAACAAACAGAAACCATGCATTAAATATACAAGAGTGTGGCACTAGATTCAGGCATGCAGATTCCTGAGTCTTCTACATTGCACAGGTACAAAGTAGAAGAGTCACCTCTTTGAACGGCCACGGCTGCCCCCTTTGTACTGATGCTCATAAGCCAGGCTTTCTAACCAGGATGGTACTTCCTGTTTAGCCTCCACCAGAATGTCCAGCAAGTCCTTGGTGATGTTGCTGTTCTTATCGTTAAAGAATGACGTGGCCAGGCCTGAAAAAGTTTAAATAGTTGTAGTTGGTTGCATCACCGAGCATATCAATGTAATATCAGCAGATGGTCTTTACCCAGGTTCCCCACTCGACCAGTACGACCAATGCGATGAACATACTCCTCAATGTCACTCGGCAGATCAAAGTTAATCACATGTTTTACATTGGAGATATCCAGACCACGAGCAGCCACCTGTAAGAACAAATAAATGTCAACCTCCTGAATAAAAAAAATAAATAATTCCATGCAGTTAAAATACCAAAACTAAGAACCTACAGCAGTGGCAACCAGGATGGGGCATCTTCCAGAGCGGAACTGATGGAGCGCCTCCTCTCTGTCTCTCTGAGAACGATCACCATGGATACTCGTACATGCATAACCTTCATGGTACAAAAAATCTTCAAGGGCATCAGCACCCTTCTTCGTTTCCACAAATACCAGGGTCAAAGAGTCTTTGCCTAAAGGGGAAGAGGAGAAACACTATGGTACATCTGTTTAAAAGGGCCTGGCTCAGTAATGCAGCTATAAACGATCTAACAGTCTACAATGTGCCATGATGTTTACACTACAGGCCAAAAGTTTAATGACTACCTTTGTTTTCATATACGGTTTAAGATCTTAAAACATGCTTTGAGATCAGACCAACACATTGATTTAGGATTACTCTTAAATAAACAAAGATGTTTCCTACTATGAAAATGTCAACAGTTTCAGAAGTTTCCACAAAATGTACTGCATTTGTAACTGGACTTGGTGGCTTTACCTTTCCTCTTTATCTCAACAAGCTTAAAAAGGTTCATGTTGGGAGACTGCATTTCATTATCGAATGCTGCAGCCTTGTCCTTCTATGGGAAGCATTTCTGAAGGTTTTTGCTGTAATAACACCTGCCTAACTAGACCAAAACAAAGCCAAAATATACTGTGGTAGTTCTTTGTCTAGTGCGATAATCGCCAACCGGCACAATAGCTTTTCATCTTAAGGTTACTGTGATGTAGACCACAAAGTACAGTGCCTCATTTTAATTGATTTGTCAGTCCATAAGCAAAAATATTTTGTTTTAATACTTTTGGCCAGTAGGTCAAAGTTGAATATATGGTCAGAGATATTCAAACTTCATTTGGGCAACACTGAGATAATGATATACGAAATGGACACAGACCAATACAAAAAAACAAAAACAAATCATGCATACAGAATGACGACACAAACAGCTTATGATAGGGATGGGCATTTTCAGAGACTATTTACCATTAACTGTCAGTGCTATGTGTTATGATATTACTATGCCTACATTAACCCTCTTAATTAAGCCACATGAGATCATGTCACCATAGTAATAGCAACACCACATCTCCCATAATAAGGCAGATTAGATCTAAATCAAACAATTGCATTATGCCCATACCTATTAAAAACAAAATACTAAAAAGAAAAATAGTGGTGTTCCACTTGACTGTGATGGGCTAGTAAAACTCTACTTACCAGGTTTCTCCCCGTTTTCCCCAGTACTGTCCTGAACCTCACTTGGTATGACTTAAAACACAAACTTTATAATAAGCCTACCAATTTTGTAACAGTTTTAAAACAATTAAAGATTGTTGCCATTTTCTATTATCCTTCTTAAGGAATCAGTAATATGATTTACTACTGAGGAGCAATACAAAAGGAAATGACGAGGGAAGAAAAAAAAAAAAAAAAAAAAACACACTTTAAAAAGTTTTTCATAAAAGTGCTCACATTTTAAAATATCTTACCTGTGGCATTGAGAAGGTCTAGCAAAAATGATCTTTTATCGTTCTCCTCCACCCAGACTACTTTCTGTGTGATATTTTCAGAGGTTGAGCCCACACGGCCCACAGCCAAAAATATGTAGTCTTCTAGGAAGTCCCGGGCTAGAATCTAAATATTGATCACAGGAACCAGGTGTTAATGTGTAAACTCCCAAATTTCTACGTCATAGATAATACATTTAGGTCACTTAAAATGCCCAACTCTTCCAGATCACATGGACCCTAAATAATAAAAGTTTAGTGTATAAGTGTAGCCCACCTGCTGACAACTTTTTTTAAAGCCCTACAAGAGTGATGCAGAACAGCAGACCTGCGTTTGTGCACCAGATATATGGGTCAGTCACAAGATGTAGCTAATTTTTCATTAACCCCAACCAGCAGCTTTCAGGGAACCAATTAAGGAGATGATCTAGGTCATGTTTTGAATGATGTGGGCCACTCAGGCATCTGGCTGGTACATTGAAAGGCTTTTTCCTTCTGCATCAGAATCCTTTCCTTTACAAAGACAGATGGAAGCTCACGGCCATTGTTTCCCTTACATACAGCAGATGACATTCTTCCCTGGATTGTGTGACCAGACCAGAAATGTTTAAGCTTCATGACAAAATGTTAACCTGTTGGTACATTTCTAACTGCCATACTCCTAACCCTGGGTAATCATACTTTGCCCTCTATTATGCGTTATATCCAGTATAGAGAAGAGGGGAAAAAACACCTGGTGCAGTAGGAAACCAAATTAAACAGCCAACAGTGAAGTTCTCAGGATTGTTACACGTACACTATAAATGTTAATGTTTAAATGATACAGCATTATCAGTAGCTTTCCTACCTGAATCTCTTTAGGAAAGGTGGCACTGAACATCATGGTTTGGCGCAGGCCTTTGGGAGGCATAGTGTCCTGCTCTACAATACGCCGGATCTGTGGCTCAAAACCCATATCCAACATTCGATCTGCTTCATCCAGAACCAAAAAGCTACAAAAAGCAGACATTTGGAATTACTTTTCATTCAAACATAAATCAATGATATTTGTTTACACATATGCACAGCACAATCAAACCTGCACCTACTCATGGAAAAAAAAATGCCATGAGGTCCCTTTATGATTCTCAACCCAACTCACTTGCAGTAATCCAAAGCAATTTTGCCCCTCTCCATCATGTCCACCAAACGGCCAGGTGTGGCAACCAGTAGGTGGCAGCCTCTTTCTAGATCTCGAATCTGCTGCCCAATGTCAGCGCCGCCGTAGACTACACATGGACGTACCCGAGACCGATAAGCAAACTGTGCAAAAGTTTAAAAAAATAAGTTAAAAATACAACTTATACAGCATGCTGTATGATTACAGATAAATTCTTCACCTTTCTGGCTTCGTCGTAGATTTGCAAAGCCAATTCTCTAGTTGGGGCCAAAACCAGAGAGAGCGGGTACTGCTTACGTCGCCCGTACCGGCCGTTTTCCTTTAACAGACGTGCCAGATATGTCACATAATGCGCTTAAACAAAATATTAATAAAAAACAATCCTCAACTCACCTGGCCAGTGCTCTTTGCAGCCTGTAAGGCATCTCCAGGTCCATCTGCATAAATCTGACTCAACACTGGAAGCAGGAAGGCTGCAGTTTTACCAGAACCTGAAAACACATGGAGAATATGTATTTTCGGCTCTGTGCCATTAGGCATCAAACATGTGTACTGTAACTGTATTATGGTATTGTCTTACCAGTTTGTGCACATGCCATCAGGTCTCTTTTGGACTTGATTATAGGAATAGCATATTTCTGGACAGGGGTGGGTCGTGTGTAGCGAGTCAAAGAGATGTTCCCCATAATGATCTCACCCATATCCACATCATGGAACTACATTACAAAGGTCTCAATTATATAGAATTAATAGCAATATGGTATGACAATATGATTTCATTAGGAGAACAAACAGGATAAGAAAGTCACTCACACTCTCAATGTTCTGAGGGCAGTCATGTCCAGTGGCTTCAACAGGAATGTCATCATATTTTTCAAAGTTAATTCCTGTGTTGCTTCCAGAAAACAGTTCACTGTACCAAAAAAGAAAAGGAAATCAGTAAGAGTGTGAGAGTTACAGCAGGAACTTAACAGCATATGGTACACACTTACTGTTCGAGTCGTTCACTGGGGGCAAGAGGTTTGGACCAGTCTTCTTCATCTCTGGAATCGTCGACCCAGCGACTGTTTCCACCACTGAAACCACCTCGATCAAACCTACACAATTCAGATATTGCGAACAAAGTTAGTTAATGAGCGAAACATACCAAACTCAAAAGATCTGTTAAACGTTCACAATCCTTTACCTTCCTCTGGAAGATCCACGATCATTGAAGGAAGACTTCCTGTCTGAACGGCCACCAAAGCTGTTGTAGGCATTATCTTTTGAGACATTCCAGGCACTTCCATCCCCAAAGCCTAAAAATAGAAAGAGTATTACTTTTAATCTTTGGGAAAGCAAATGTGAAAACATCATTATTGGGGCACCACAGTGGATATTTTAATCAAGCCCTGTCCTAACCATCCAACTCAGTCACCCAAAATAACTCCTTTTCGGCCCCTACCCATCTAGTAGCTCCATCTTAACCTTTTACAAATACTTCTGTCACACCTCCTCCCTTACTTGGTCTCAAACATTGCAAAGATATGACACACTCATACACTTTCCTACACACCTGTCCTCAACACTCCTAACTCCAACACTTGCCACTTCCAGCTCTCAGTCCTGCCTTTTGGTCAGTGCCTGTGTTATTAGCATAGACCATTCTCTTTTTATAAAGAGGAAACTTTCAAATGAGCCAGTTTTTAGTGATCTCACAAATGTACTGCAATGAACCTAAACATTTAACATGCCTGTAAAGTCAGAGATTCAGCTCATGGGTTTTAAAAGATTTAAGGGATTCTCAAAAGCACTAACTCAGTTTAACTCCTTAATGACCTACAAGCCTCTTTATAATATTCACAACACAAATTTCCCCATACCTGCATTTTGAACTGGTGGAACAGTGTTGACGGAGCTTCCACCCCTGGTTCTGTAACCTCCTGTTTTTGGTCCACGATCATTACGCATCGGTGCCCGGGCACCAAAAGTACTACCACCACCATTTATGTGGTTGCTACGGACATCGTGGTAGCCATTTACAAAACCATTATTGCGCCCAACGTCCCATCCACCTGGAGAATCTGTAATACATTTAATAAATAAAAATGAAATCAGATAAGGAACAATGTGGAGGACAAATTCCTGTGTGTAAGCACAGTAGGCAAAATCAATCACCATCACATACTGTTGGATTGCAGTGAAGTTTTTTTCAGTATTTATCAGCATTAGATTTCCAATTAATAAAAATAAAGTGCAAGAACGATGGAGCAAATTCTTGTAAGAACTATTTGAAAATATGAGTAGCACAGCCTAGCTACCCCTAATAATAATTGTATAGGAATCGAATTTGTGACTAGGAAGATTCACAACACATTGTGGTACTCAACCTGGTAGTGTCACCCAGATTAATGGTGGTGGGGGTGGATTCTACCCTGAATGCAAAAGTAAATTATCTGGCTTTTTGAAAGAGTAAAATTAAGGTTAAAAAAAAAAAATTAACCAAACAGACTGGAATGGCCTGTCATTCTAGATATTTACCATGTCTAAAAAAAAATGTACAACTTCCTTTATTAGGATTCAGAAATGTAAAGATATCAAACATTTAAATCAATCACCAAGGAGTGTACTGACCATAATCAGGATTACTTACCATTTTTGGATGCCTCCTTGTTTCTTAAATGAGGTGGAATATAACGCCCTGGAGACACAGACATATCTAACAGGTTAATTCATATGAACAAAATCCCTGGACTCCAGAATTGTATACAGGAAAACGAATCATGTTCATTGTGGTGGAAAACACAAAAACTATAATAAAATGTACAGCAAACTTTTAAACAAAGGGGCTACTCACTGCCTGTACCTCCTCCTTGAACATCAGGGTTTAAGTCTAGGGCAGCAAGCTACAAATGCAAAAAATATACACAATGTGATTGATCCCACATATTTTAACAACCATCCATAGCTTGTACAGGTACATACACAAAGTAATACGAATTAATCTTATACACTGACATTTAGATGGTCCACTGGGAAATCAAGTCTACAAATGTTTTACAGGTGCACAGACCAAACAACTCTATGAAGCAAAAACAGACTTGCACCATGAACACCCAAAAGTATTGGGACAATTACACAAGACATCTACAGAATTCATACAGCATTTTAACTTGCCATCTTTAGAAGAGTGATTATGTTGTATCAAACTTAGCAAAAAAATAATGTGTGTGTTTATATTATTTATATATCCCCAATATGCATTACACCTCATAATCCTTTGTTTGGGATTCCCTAATGTCCGAAACATCTTAATAAGGAAATGGCTGCTTTTTTTTAGTGAGTTAATACATACTCAGGTTCAAAAGTAGTCTAATGATGATTAAGGTGCATTTTATTTATGTATAAGTCTTAATGGTATTCTTATGTACCTGTATTTAGAAACATTAAAATGGTTTGAATTACAGTCATCCTAAACGCGACATGTACAAGCAATTTAATATTACAATTTACATCATTACAGATTAGACATGTTTCCACAAAGGAGCCGGAACAGCAAGTTCTGATTTACCGTGTTTGTCACCACCTTCCGGTGTAATAGAAGAACTACACTAAGCCGGCGGATTTTCTTAAGAATGAACTCGGCGCTGAATAATAGCCGTATAATATAATTGAACTGTCGAGGAAGAACAACCTAATCAAGCTTAAATGGAAATTTGTACTGCATGTTGCATTTATGCATACAAGGTCATAAATGCACAATATCTGAATTGCTTTATTATAATGGCGACTTGTGTATAAAACACACAAGTCATGTTGGTAAACTACAGATACCACTATACATTTGATTCCTAACTTTCCAAAGACCCATACAAGCCAACAGGTACAGTAACAATAACCCAGGGCTGTAAAATGCACAGGTCTGGATTAGTTTGACAAAAAAAGCCTTTTAAACCACAGCAAAGGCTGATTCATACTTGTGCAATGACTTAATAAGACTACGTCATAGCTTTAGTCTATAACTCGTATATTCTTGTTTGTAGCTGTGTACATACCTTTGCATCATAAAAAGACCCATATTAATTGCCCACAGTTAAATATGAATTGACCACGATTAACTGCTCCTTGATTAGGTTATAGCTGTGCACAAAATGACACTACAGAACAAGACTACTACTGAGGTCACTGAATGCATCCCTGATGGCTAACCTTATTAACCCTATCTTCTGAAGTTTAGTTTATTGCTTATGTTTATGCTCCAGATACACCTAGATCTTAAAGGTCTTGGGGGGAGGTGATTAACACTAAGGACAGATGCTGTCTAAAGAAT
>JAOUQT010000011.1:24922-36795 GCA_025769995.1 Xyliphius kryptos | reverse complement strand
AAGCTAAAGATGAAGAGGAACTTTCAGCACGACAATGACCCAAAGCACACATCTAAATCAACAAAAGAATGACTTCACCTGAATAAGATTAAGGTTTTGTAATGGCCCAGCCATTAAACATGCGTCCAAACCTTTGACTGGTGCTATAGTGAGGTGCTGTCTCAATTGTATTTTACTAGTGCATTTTACAGTGGAACATTGTTGCAAAGCTTTACATAAACTTATATAGGATATAATCATGAAGTTTATTATTAATGCGCAAGTCGGACTCATCAGTGGCAAGGGAACATGCAGAGATGATGAGGAAGAAACCTTGATAGGAACCAGACTCTGAAGGGAATCCCATCCTCATTTGTGTTTATAACAAAGTAAACAGTCTGGAATATAAGGTAGGAGAGAGTGTGTAAGTTCCCAGCAGAACTGGTCATTCTATGTGATAGGCGCTCCCATAGCAAGAAGACAGTCAGGGTGGATCAGGTGTAGTGGAGCAGCCTGAGATGAGGTCAGGATCAGCTTTCTCTCAGTAATGTGTGTAACTCGGCAGAAAAAGAGAAATTATATAGGAGGTATTGTATTTTAGCTTTCGAAGACCAAACAAAAGGAAAGATGTAACTGTTTGCATGTGTTTTTTTTATAGATGATCTTGCGGAGGAATTGGAAGATGTTAATTTTGCAGATGCCGAAGAACCTGCAGATGATGAAGGCTGGGAAACAGAGGATGAGATGGAGGCAGATCAGGATGACAGCGATCTCACATTCAGCAAGCACACTGGTGACATGGCGCATCTTTTCTTCTGCTTTAATTTTAATGATTAGAGTAAAACCAGAATTCCAGTAAAGTTGTGACGTTGTGTAAAACATAAATAAACTCAATACGATGATTTACAAATCTTTTTCAATTCATATTTATTGTAATTTACTACAAAGACAAGATATGTAGTGTTCAAACTAATAAACTTTATTGTTTTACAAATATCCACTCATTTTGGACTAAAGAGCTTGGACAAGGCAAAGAGAAGTTGAGGAATGCTCAAAAATGAGAGCATCCCCGATAAGGGCGAGGTTCAACGCTTTGATCAACTGCTTGAGCAAGAAGTCCAACAGTTTAAGAACAGCGTTTCTTAAGTGCAGTTGCAAGGAAATTCAGATACAGGTCATAATATCATCAAATGAATGCAAGAAATCTCTGCAAGTAAGCAGCCCATTCAACCCCTGTGGACAATGCATTAAAAACTGACATCATTCTGTATCAGATAATACCACTTTAGCTCAGAAACACTTCACTTCATTGTCAGTGAACACAGTTCATCACTCCATCTACAAGCGCAAGTCATCTACAAGCTCTTCTGAGATGTACTGATGCAAAATAGAAAAGTGTCCTGTGTCCTGTCCACTTTTCAGATTGTTTTTGTAAATCATGGTCGTCGTGTCTTCTGGGCCGAAGAGGAAAAGGACTGTCCGGATTGTTATTAGTGCAAAGTTCGATAGCCTGCATTTCTGATGGTATGGGGTGTGTTAGAGCCCAAGGCATGGGTAACTTGAACATCTATGAAGGCACCATTAATTCTGAAAGGGGCATACAGGGTTTGGAGCAACATACGCTGCCATCCAAGTAATTTCTACTTCTGGGATGTTGCTGGTTATTTTAGCAAGACAATGCCAAGCCAAATTCTGCACGTGTTACAACAACATGGCTCAGTTGTCCTCAGTTCACAAACACTTATTAAGGGTTAAAATGAAAGGCGATGCATCACAGTGGTAAACATGACTCTCTTTTGCAACTCTTTTGGAACAAATTGAAGACATCATATTTAAAATAAGTAAATATTTGTAAAATATACATTGAGTATAGGTTAAAAAATGATTTCTAAATCATTTTATTCTGTTTTTATTTACGTTTTACACAACGTCCCAACTTCACCGGAATTGGGCTTTTACATGACCACTGTGCAGTTACTATCATGTCTATATATGTGCATAAATGTGATATAAAACCTTCACATAGTTACACAAGTCTTAGGAGTAAATAAATAGCATCTAATCAAACAAATAAGTTAAGAGGTCATTTATTTATTGAAGGAAATGGACGTCTTTGAGGGCAGGAATAGTGTGTGAAACATTGCTCTCGGTATCTGGTGTACTGACCTTTTATTTGGCAATTACGAAATGTTTTTGTTGATTACATCGGCATTGAAAAGATTGTCCTAACATAAGGCCAATGCCCATCCTACTTTATTAATTGTTGTTGCAGCTGGTCCATTAAATGATTATTCAAAGTAATTGGCGCTGCAACAGCTGACAGGAAATTAGGATGGTCAGTCATTTATTCATAGCTGGCGGACCACCTCTGTGTGGCTAACCATAACGAAGTGATGATGGCATGTGACATAAAGTTTAACAGGCATTTGGTTATGTTGGCACTGATGGCATCATTATTTACCACCTATAAATTCTTTGCTTCAGGTTCTGTTTTCTGCATCAGTTTGGACCCAGTGACAAACAAACTAGCCATCACAGGAGGTGAGGATGACAAAGCTTATGTCTGGAACATTAGTGATGGAGAGGTGCTGTTTGAGTGTACAGGTATGGTTTGCCCACACACCAGCTATGCCAATACTCTGGATTTGTTTTGTTTTGTTTTTTATTTATTTATAATTTTGGCTAATGTGCTTTGCTAGGCCATAAGGACTCGGTTACATGTGCAACATTCAGCCATGACTCAAAGCTGGTGGCGTCGGGAGACATGAGTGGTCTGATTAAAGTGTGGAAGGTTGAAGCCAAAGAGGAAATCTGGTCTTTTGAAGTAGGAGATTTAGAGGTACAGGTTTGCATTTATACAGATTTATACTGTTTATGGGCATTTTCTTCCATGAGCCTCATTTGTTTTTGTCTGCAATTTTAGTATAGTGCCTACAATGCATTACACCTTGGCTTTCGTTTCAACAGCCAATGCTGTCCCAGTCTTATACCTCGTATCACATACTGTAGCACATGAAAATGTTTTTCTAAATTGTTGTCCTTAATAGTTTCTACTTGTCAGTGGTATATTTAAACATATGCAAATATTCTACTCGACTTTGAGTGCACACTGGTTTCAAAATATGTTTTCTTGCTTAAATTACTTTGCATGTAAACATACAAGCAAAAATTTCAATGTACACAAACGAATGAGGCTGATGGAAGGCCCATATAAAGTTGTGGCCATAAATAATGTAGATGGATGTGACATCCTTAAACAAATATAGGGTTGGGGACTGGAGCATTTTGAAAAGTAAATCAGGCACAAATATTTGTATGGTTGGGTGTTTAAAATGGGGTGAGCCTTGAATTGGGAAACAAATGTATTATATCTTAAGCCTGGTTGAAATGAACAGAAGTGTGTTAGTAGCTTTTGATCACTAGAACGTAACTGTGCTGCTGACTCACTCGAAAGAAGCTTATTTGCAGTACTAATGTATCCAATGTGTGTGAGTATGAGACATGGTTACCCACTGTCCCTCACCCACTGTGGCAGGTTTGTGTTTAGAGTGCTGCTAGTGTGCAGCTCTCTCTGTGTTACACAGTAGGTGGGGCGGTTTGTCAGGGTCTGGGAGGGAGTTAGGAATTAGGAGTTGTGTGTGTTGGTGTGTTAATTGTGTATGTGTGTGTTAATGGTGTATGTTTGTGTTGTTGATGTGCTAATGGTGAATGTGTGTGTTAGTGGTGTGTTTAATTGGTGTGCGTGTTAATAGTGTGTCTGTGTGTTAATGGTGTATGTGTGCCTGTGTTAGTGGTGTATCAGTACTTTTATTCAGGATGAAGGAACTGGAAGGAACCACTTGGATGAAGGAACTGGTATCTTTGCTCAGCTCTTGGTGTTTCAGGGCTTTATAATTATAAGATTGTTATAAATGATAGATAATTATAGATTTAGATGTTTCCAGAAGTTATTTGTTCTTCTCTGGATTCTTTCATTCTAATTCTGCCCTGTACTGTTGTTGGTTGTGTGTCTGTACACATTTGGGATGTTTTTACACAACTCTGTGTGCAGGGTATCTATTGTTTGTCCCAATTTGACTTTTATGCTCAACAGAGTGGTTCTGCAGGTAGATTCCATATCGTACCCATCTAAAGATGCGATGATCAAGATGCCATTCTGATTTTTAATCAAAACTCATAAAGGGTTCAAGAAAAGCCACCAGTGCATATGCAGCAGTCCGTCTTAAATACTGTCCTTGATATGGGAGCTTAATTTTCTGACATATTGAAGTAACCCAGAACTTGATTAGACTTGGATCAACCACTAAAACTATCCACATGAGCCTACATACTCAGTCGTAGGCACTAACCTGTAACTTAGTTGTTGTGTTTTTGTGTGTGGTAGTGGCTGCAGTGGCACCCCTGTGCACTAGTGCTGCTTGCAGGAACTGCTGATGGCAATATGTGGATGTGGAAAATGCCAAGTGGAGAATGTAAGACCTTCCAAGGACCCAACTGTCATGCAACAAGTGGAAAAATCCTTCCAGATGGTGAGATGTTGTTCTTAATTCTAGAATTCATAATTAATTTACATTTAAAAACCCTGTGGATTCAGGACATTATTTATTTATTTTATGTCATGTCAAACCGTCATCCCTTGGTGATGGTTGGCTGCACCGATGAGTCAGCTTTCTCCATTGCCCTCTGCCTTGTGGCATAAATGCAATATAAATGGTAGTGGCAGGGAAAATAGCATTAAGGGTCTATGAGATACTGACTTTGCATTTTGGACGATCCAAAGTCATTGGCAGATTTAGGCGTAGGGGACACGGGCAGACCCTCAAGGGGCAGCACAGTGCTTTTTACAAAGAAAAGTGACATTTGCACATCATGTCTGCAAATAAGTACAATTAAGTATTGCAGCTAAAAATATTTTTAGGTTGGGGAGGGTTCCCTGTGTCAGCTGTACGTATTGTCCCCGTTTACGTTATATACCACTCCTAGGTTCGCATGTCACTGACATAAAATACAAATAAAAACACAATTCATGTATAAAACAGTGGTGATATTTTTACGGTTGTTACAGATATACAGTGGTGCTCGATAGTCTGTTTAGAATCTTCTATTTCTGCATAAATTTGACCTCAAACAACATCAGAGTTTCAAACAAGGCCTAAAAGAAGACATAGAGACCCCGGTTAAACAAATGAGACTAAAATATTATACTTATTGAGTTGCAAAAGTATGTGAACCTACACAATCAATAACCGAGTATAATATTTTTGACTCCTTTGTTTAACTAGGTCCTCTTTATCTATTTTTATTATTTTATTATGCTTTAGGTCATATTTATTTAGAAATATAGAAAATTCATAAGGGGTTCACAAACTTTCAAGCACCTCAGTATTGTTTCAAAAGTTTGCAAATGGTTCATGTATACCATCATCCATTGCTTTGGTTTGGCACAGTCACAGTTCTTACAGAATTTAGAATTATTTAGATAATCTCAAATAAATCTAACCCGGGCTACTGTATCTCTCTTGGCTGCTATTAGGTATTGATCAAGTCAACACACTAAAAGAACACTATTCAGAGTATTTCTCACCATTCTGGATATAGATGTCCTGTTCTGTGCCTCTAAGTGGGCACCGTGACCTAATGAAAAGGGTGGAGGGCTGGAGCATGGCACCCAACCTCAAACTGCTCCCCGTATGCCTCAGTAGAGGAGGGGCAGCACAATGAGTGTTGTAAGTGCATACTGGATGGGCTAAACTCAGAGAAACAATTAATACAGTGATTAATAAAGTATCAGTTTATTATTAATACTGTTCCACAGCTACATGTATGTTGGCTTCGTCAACTGATAAAAAGTCACTGTTACTGAATTGAGGAATGCGATGATGTGTAAATTGCAGTGATCTTGGTTCTTGGTGATCCAGCATACTGTTTAGTGTTGGGACAGAAATGTGCTGAGGGACTTTATTTAAATTTTTTTTTTTAGATTAGTTACATAGATTGTCCCAGTCCAGATTTCTTCTTGGGGTCAGCCGTGGCTTAATGGATAGGGTAGTGGGCTGGGGAGAAAAAAAAACATCACTGGTTTGACCCCCACTCTAGGCAAGTCCTGGCTAAAGTGCCATTAAGCAAGTCACCCAACTCCCAACTGCTCCCCATAGAGTGCATCGCGCTGCTCCAGGTGTTCTAAGCAAACCCCCGGGTTGAGTTGAGAAAAAATTACCCTACGGGTTTTAATAAGGTATCAATTAAATTATTATTTTATTTGCCAACTCTGTGTTTGTTTGTATGACCATTATGGGCGTCTTCTGGTCAGAGTTGAGCCTGTGGTTGACTGGAAAATTTCTGATGTCCGGTAGTGTTTTACACATTAATATAAAATACAATTGAAATATGCAAATAAGTAGACAAATACAGTATATAGCATTAAAGCTGTAAAATGCGTTAGTGTTTATTATGTATGTGTCTTTATGTATCTTTCTTTCCCCCCACACAAAGGAAAAAGAGCAATGGTGGGTTATGAGGATGGGACTCTGCGTCTATGGGACCTTAAACAAGGCAATACAATTCATGTCATTAAAGGTAAATTTCATACAATTTGTTTTTGTCAATACGTGCAGTTTCATGTTGGTGCAGTGGCTAGCGTGCCGCCTCACAGCAAGGTGGCGCCTCCTGGGTCCTTTCTGTGTGGAGTTTGCATGTTCTTCCCCTGTTTGTGTGGGTTTTCTCTAGGTGCTCCATTTTCCTCACACGGTCCAAAAGCATGCGTTACGGTTGTCTGATTGGTTTCTCTAAAGTGCTTCAGATATCTGAATGAATGTTAGTGAGTATGTGTTCCGGACAATGGACCCATGGTCTAGGGTGGTTGCTGCCCAGGGACCTGTGCTGCTGATTTGGCACCAGCTTTCCCGCAACCCTGACTAGGATTACGTGGTATAGAAAATGAATTAATGAATGGCTTAATAAGTTATAATCAGATGACTTAATGGTTATAGGAAAGCTAACTGCATTAATTTCTTCAATAAATAAAAATAATTTAAGGATTATTTTGTTTCTTGCTTGACAAATTACCCATCATTATGTGTATTATGTCAAATTTTCTTTTCACATTTGCATTATTTTAATCAGCAAATAATTTATTGAGGCATTTGATATAAAATCTACCCTCAGGTGCCTAGCCTTTCGAGTGTTTAGATAGGGCCATATGTGGATAAAGTGGAAACCTACCCTTTGGGCTTGTTTTTTTTTTTTTCTCTCATTACTTCATTGATTTCTCAGGTTATGATGGCCACCAGGGGGCACTGACATCCATGGAGTGCAACACAGATGGAACCTTGGTTCTCACAGGATCAACTGATGGTCAGGCCAAACTCATTAATACATCAACAGGCAAGGTGAGGACATTTAGATCAAGACTTATCCTATATTATCTTATATGTTTATTGTCCAGTACATCACTGAAGAGTACTTATGAAATACAGTCAGTAAAGTTTCATTTCTATGATGCTATTAACTATGGGAATTATCATAAAACAGATTTTTGTAATAGGAATGTAACCTTGTGTATGAAAATAATTATAATTATGATTAATATAACCTGTTGCTGTCATGTACAGCCATGGGTAAAAAGAATTGATCGGTTTTGGTGTTGCGTGTATGAGTTGTAAGAGGATTGAGGGTGAAAGTCATTTGACATAACAGTCATTCTGTTCTTATATAACTTTTAGATGCCATGTTTGAGCGTCTTTTGCCTCTTCTGAACAAAACTGGAGTTGTCTGTGTGGATCCTTTCATTTTTTAAGGATTTAAGGACTGTAACTCGGAAAATAACAGCAGTTAAAAACAATTCCCCTCATTCTTTCTTATATAAAATAAAATTTTAAAAAAAAATTTTTAATTAAAACAAAAAATAAATCTCAACAACTCCAAAATACATAGTGGAGGTCAACAGCATTTGAATGGTTCTGTCTGTTTTAATGAGTAAATTGTTTAAGAAACAGAAAGAGGATAACAATAGAGCGGTGGCACAGTGGCGCAAACTTAGTACAAGGTGAGGTTGTATGGGAGAGTAATGCAGAAGATGACTTTTCTCTGCACATGCCACAAACAGAGTCACTTGAGTTACGCTACAACGGGGAATAACAAGGGGTGGAAAGAACACAGCATCCCACAGTAAAATTTGGTGGTGGTTCTATCATACTGTGGGACTATGTGGCCAGTGCAGGTACTGGGAATCTTGTTAAAGTTGAGGGTCGCTTGGGTTCCAGTCAATGTCAGCAGATTCTTGAGAACAATGTTCAAGAATCAGTGAGAAAGTTGAAGTTGCACCAGGGCTGGATACTTCAACAAGACACGACCCTAAATACTGCTCAAACTCCACCAAGACATTCATGCACCTGCCTAATTTTGTTTATTGCACAGTTTCTGTAAATCCCATAAAATTCAATAAAATTTTATTTATAAAGTTCTTTTAACAATGGGCATTGTCCCAAAGAAAAAAAACATCTTATCCCAGATGAGTAACGGTGGCAAGGAAAAACTCCCTGAGTGAGTAAGGAAGAAACCTTGAGACTCATAAGGGAACCCATCCTAATTTGGGTGATGTGATGCAATCAATATACATCTAATACATGGTTCTATAACTAACAATAATAATATAACAATATATACATAATATATATAACATACAAAACATACATCCTATACATAATTCTATAACAAACAATAATATATAACATTAATATAACAACAATATATACACATATTCATATATACACACATACACAAAACATACATACCATATACATAATTCCATAACTAATTTATTATTACATATACTAAATCATTTCTAGCTTCTGCCACTACTGAGCCAGTACTGATCCTGACCATGTATCCTACACCTTTCTGATACACCCTGATGCCCTTGTTCCTGTGGGAGCTCAAATCACTTTAAATGACCAGGTCCTGCTGCGGGTGGACACATTTACAGACTCTTGGTACAGACTGTTTAATCTGTTATCACCCAAATGACCTATTCTGAGTCTGGTTCCTCTCAAGGTTTCTTCCTCTTATCTTCTCAGGGAGATTTTGTCTGTATAATGAAATAAATAAGTGAATAATGATATAAAAGGTGATGAATGTAATGGAAGCATAATTGAATGCCTTGCTCGAGCATTTATCAGCATCTATGAGATAAACCAGTCAGTTCATTATAACAGACACACCACACGATTTATTATATTTCAGCAGGTTTAACCCACTGCGATTTCTTCGACAAGGGAGACGTGGCCAAGAAAGAAAGCAGCACAGGATAACAAGAAGATGTTTACAATTAAAAAACAATCCAAATCTCTTACACAAAGACCATGTAGTTCTTCTATGCCCCTTTGTATGGACAGCCTTTACCGTAATGTTGAAGACAAAAAAGGATCACAACACCACTCAATGGGACATGTGGACTGCAGCATGGTTATTAAATAGATCCATCATTTTCCATGATAAGGTGCATGCCGGGTTCAGCCTAGCACAACATCGAATCAACTGCAGGGCTGACCATAGATTGGGGCACTCAGTCAGTCTATTTACCCTTCAGAGCACTAATCGGTACTGACTCATCCGTGCAGCCAACCATCATGAGACGATGAAGGCATATGATATGATGTGATATGATATGCACCTTGTTGTGTATTCAAATGAAACACACCAATGTAAGCTATTTTTTTAATTATTTGGATAGGTTTCAGTCCAAATGGGCCAAATTCCAAATATTTTATTTTAAATCCTCACCTCTGTGCACTGCAAACACAATCACCCACACATTTATTCCTTCATTTTTTCCTAATCCTGCAATTACAGCCAGAAAAGCTACATACAGTAATTTAATGATCTGCCCAGCTGGCAGCCATCTAAAATTCCCCCCCCCCACAGTAAAAGCTACTCTTTCTCTTTTTAAGTAGAATGTGTGTGTGTGTGTGTTTGTACTAACTATCTTCCTGAGGACCAGTTCTGGATTTAAACCTTTATCCTCAACCTTTAGCCTTTCACTTTTTTTTTTTTACTAATAACACACCCTTTTGTGCTCAGAGTGCTCTAAATCACTTTTCTCCCCCAGTCTTCATTTTGGGAATAAAACACACAATCCTGTTGTCTGTGTGATTTCTAATGCGATCACACACTTTATAAGCACCGCCCATATTGGTACTGCATGATAATTTTCGTATTGGTTAGTGCAATGATAAACACGACCATCAGTCTGTTGGGGATTTTACTCTGTCCTCACTTTAGGGTAATTACAAGAATGTATGTGTATGTGTGTGTGTGTGTGTGTGTGTGTAACCTGATATATATAAGTGGCACTGATCCTCACATTCAAAGCTGCTCACTAAGGCTGATAAAGAGCTGATAAAGATACAAACAGCAACAAAACTTTCCACTGGTTTAAGCCTTTAAGCTCGTAAACAGTGGAAAAAAGCATTCAATAATTACACCTTTATTTTTTTTCAGCATATGTTTAAGATGGTGCTAATCAGAGACAGCATCTGGACTTATTGCCCTTTAATGTCACCTCAGGTTTCCATTTAAAATGTATAAAAGATTGTCCTTTGTGAGCTTATGACAGTTTTACTCATATACATACAGTACCTTATACTGTGATGCTAATACTATATAGGTTTCAGTATATTATTTCATTGTAACTACTGGTATGCCCCGAATTGTCATTCGTTTAGAAACACCTGGCACTGGATTACCTGGATTGCCCCCATTTGGGCCTCACAGTGGGCTCAAACGTATTATGGATAATATCTGACTCACATTTATAATACATCTAAACAGGACAGCATTTGTTAGATCACACATTCTGCATTAAAGACTCATAATCCAGGTTCTTTCAATGAAGTCCATTAAGTGGCTAATTATTAAAGCTTCAAGGTGAGTACTGTGGCTGGGTAACCCAGCTAGTAGAGTGCACTTCTGAAAAAAAGGCGCTGTGGATTACAACGGCTGACAAGAGATTGAGATGCTTAGTTAGCTGATCCCTGTTCCACCAAGAACATCTGTGCACTCAGCCAGCTCTAAGAGTTGGCGGTGTATGACATTGACAAGACATAATCAGGGTTTAGATGGAGACGGTTTGATCCGAAAAAGTGCTCAAAAAAATTAATAAATCACTTTTTACTTACTACGCACAGTCACTTGTTTAGGAACACCTGGCAGGTGATATATGATCACTAAAAATGCTCCGTATTGGTATTTATATCACAGTTAGCTCTCATATGTATAAGGTTGATATGTCTCCTGCATAGCAGAAGGCAACATTTACTAGCTACTTGTAAATAAAGAAAGGTGTGACTTTGACTGTGGACAGATAGCCAAGGCATGTGGTGCCATTGTTTCAGCAACAGCTGCACTTGTGGACTGTTCCAGTACCATGGTATCCCAGGTGAAACAAAATTGTAGGTAACATCAACGAACACCCAGCCAAAGGTCAAACAGTGGAAGTGTTTGGCCACATGTGATCTCAAACTAGCAAGGTGACCTAGCAGAGCTGCAGCAGTAGGCATTAGTAAGCTTGTTTATAGAAAATGGTTGATCTGAGATGAGAGTGTCAAGTGGTAAACTGTCATTGCTTCTGCTGTGGGCATGGGTTGACTTACATGGGAAGATTCAAATGTCAAACTTGTCTGAAGGCAGACTGGCAGATTTGCCTATGAAAGATGTTCATCAGAAGTCTGTCTCTTGACCGAACAAATATTAGCCGTGTTCCTAATAATTGGGCATTAGTGATGAAAGTGATACATTTTTGCCACTATGTTCGCACATAGCGAAATTGGTCCTCTGCATTTAACCCATCCGTGCAGTGAAACACACAAATACACACACACTGGTGAAGTGAGCACACG
>JAOUQT010000009.1:13740280-13758530 GCA_025769995.1 Xyliphius kryptos | reverse complement strand
GAATGCTCTAAATTGCCCTGTATAGTGTGTGGCTGTGTGTGTGAGTGTGTGCCCAGCGATGGATTGGCGCCCTGTCCAGCGCCCGAGATGTTCTCCCCTGGATGGGCATGGGAAACCCCCCCCCCTGCGACCCTCATAAAGGAATAAGTGAAAGATAATGAATGAATGAATGTATGCAATCACCTGGAATTAACTCACTGTTAATTCTATAACTATTCTATAACCTCATGTTAAATTTGAATACACCAGTTACAGGCCTTTATACCTTCAAAAACTTCAATGTTTCTTTTAAAAATAGTTACAATCCAAGCATTAAAGGTTGATATTAAACTAAAAAAGTAGATAAAGTATTTAAATGTAACTTAATGATCCATTCGGTTTGTGAACATACTGTTATCTCAAAACAGAAGCAACTCATCAACTTGTGAGCAAAAACCTATATGAGAAATAACTGACCCTCATCACAGAAAGGCTGTTTATTGCACCTCTCCTCCAAGTTATATTCAGTCTGGTACTCATTCTTCCCACATGGTCGACACTTGGTGTCGGAGTTCGCAGAACAGCGTGCAGAAAGATACTTCCCTATATTTGGCAGAAAGATCTTTGTTAGTTTGAATTGTTTATGTGTCGTTAAAATGAAAATAAAATTGCCCTTTGTGTCACTGTGGACTTGGTCACATACTTTATGCATTATACAAAACTTAAACAGGTTAGAGACACCACACTGTTTTATAGAGCACAGAATAAACCCTGAGGTTTTCCACAGAGACGAATAAGGGAAGGGCTTTGGGCTACGTGGGTGTTCCTCTTTAACAAACACTTCCTCTTCAAAAATCAAAAGGCAGTCTTTACTTTTAGGCTCATGAGTGTTTCATGGACAAAGTCACCAGTAAGTACCAGTATGTTGGTAAAGATACAAACTGAATTTGTTACCTGGTTCACATTTTTTGCAGCATTTGTTGTTTTCCCAGTAGTGGTGTTCATCACAAGTTGGTTTGGCATATGTCTGCTGCAAAACAAGCACAAAGATTCATGGGGAGGTTAGTGGTGGGGACACATTTTAACTTCTAATCTTAACTTATGTGATCAGGTCACTACAACTGCGCGTTCCTGGAGATTAATTCCTCAAAACATCAGGAAGTTCAGACCTTTCTTAAAAGAGCAGGCTACTCAGCTGCTGGTCCAAGCCCTCATCCAATCCCAGCTCGACTATTGTGATGCTATGCTTGCCGTTCTTCAAGCTTGTACAATCAGGCCTCCACAACTGAATGAAGACTCTGCAGTCTGACTTGTGTTTAACCAGCCCAAGCGAACTCATGTGACTCCACTACTCCTCTCCCTCCATTGGCCTCCTCTATCTGCTCGCATTCAGTACACGGCACTTACTCTGACCTACATGACAATCTCTGGATCTGCCCCAATACCTTCAATCCATCTTTCCAAAATACACTCCAACTCATTTACCGCGCTTTAGTGATGACTGTCGCCCGATGATTCCAACTCATCATGCTGCTAATTCTCACTCCATGTCATTCACCACCGCTAAATGGTGGATTGATCATCCCAACACTGTTTGTAAGGCTGAGTCGCATTTTTAAGAAACTTTTTAAAACCCATCTCTTCCACAAGCACTTGCAAAAAAAAAAAGGAAAAAAAAAAGGCAGCCAGATCGAGAATGCTCAGGTCTGAGGATACTACAGTGCAACTGGTTTCTCCTCAACTACTGGCTTGTGTTGTTCTTTCATTTGTAGATCGCTTTGGATAAAAGTGTCTGCTAAATGACTACATGGAATGAAATGTAACTATTTTAACTCCAACTTTTTGCCATTACACCATAATGATGGATGACAGTATCAAAATATGCATATTTTTAAGTATTTTTTTTAAACACTACATGTTGCACAAGGGTTATTAAGGAGTAAACAAAAATCGTTCCGATTTCAGATATCTAGTTGCTTTAAAAAAGTGGAACGACATAACTATCACACTCTCTAGGATTTCAAACAACTGTACTTCATTGATGAATAAGTTCCATACATCCATTATCTTCCACTTATTCCTGTACTAGGGTCGCGGTGAGGTTCCCCATGCCCATCCAGGGGAGAACATCTCAGGCACCAGGCAGATACACCCAGGACAGGGTGCCGATCTATCGCTGGGCACACACTCACTCACACAAACACACATTATATGGGTCAATTTAGAGCATTCAATTTACCTGGAATCCATGTTTTTGGACTGTGGGAGGAAACCTGAGAACCCGGAGGAAACCCACACGGACACAGGGAGAATATTGAAACTCCACCCAGATCGGGACTCGAACCGAGAACCCCAGCGATGAGAGGCAAACGTGCTAACCACTAAGCCATGCCGCCCTGATGAGTTAATTTTTTGAAATGAGAAAATTTTTTGTAATGGGGTCTAAAATCCCAAGTCCCAAACTGAGGTTTGTCATAATGTTTTGCTGATTAGTTGTGCTAAAATTGTATATTAAAATAGTCTACAAATTGGAAAGTCTTTGCATGTATTAATATTACCTAACTACAACTTCATCTCCTGTAACTGTGGATCAGTATCGTGTTTTGTGTGCTTAGACCTAATGCTATTACTATTACATATTGCTAATGTGACCTATTTTGACGACTGTACTTACACACAGAGGAATTTGAATCCACATGTAACCAATCTGTGCAACAAAACAAACATATATACAGTATATACACACACTGAGTAAAGTAAGCACACGTGCCCAGAGCAGAGGGCTGCCCTGTACTTGGTACCCAGGGAGCTGTTTGTTTAAGCTAAAAAATAGATTTTTTTTCTAATTTACTTATTTCAGTTTAGAAATGTTTTGGTCATTGAACAAAAATACACCAAATACTAAAGGGTTCACAAAAGGTCAAGCACCACTATATATCCAGCTTTTGCAGTCAAACTGAACCTTCCACAAGGTCAAGGATTTACACAGATACCAACCACTTCCCTGCTGATCTTGCACTAAATCTTCTTATTGTTCCTCAAATTAAGCTTGCAAAAAAAAAAGTCAAGACCAGCTGAATGGATCAGACTTTTCACAAGTGATTTTAAATGAAGTAGTTAGGGGTAGACAAATATTTTAGAATTTACTTTGGTTATTAGAACTGTAAGATTTAGCCAACGTGTCAAAAACAACACCGATCGCTGTTGATACAGTTCAAATATTAATCTAAACCTCACAAATTCATTATGAAGATCTGAAGGGTTGCATTTCTGATTTCCATGACCTTGGGGCTGAATGTGCTTTAATCCCTTGAGCTGTGTACAGCATACCGCTAATGCACATGCTTATAGTCCATGTGCTGATTTGTGGAGAGATTTTAGGGGTTCACACATACATTGAAGTTACTGTGGTTGCACCCACTTAAGTGACAAAAGGACAAAGTGATAGTGATGATCTTAAAACACAAAAAATCCATTTTTTGATGTGTAGGACAGTCGTAGGATCATGGTTAAGGAACCAGCCTTGCGACATGAAGGTCCCTTGTTTGATTCCTTTGGGCAAGACATCCAACCCCAATTACTCTCCAAGCACCGTATTTAAAACTGCCCACTTCACTCAGTGTGTGTGTGTGTTTCACTGCACGGATGGGTTAAATGTGGAGGACATATTCCTCTGTCAGTAAGCACTGTAGGCAACTATAGAGCACTCCTTCAGAAAATTAAAGAAAAAGAGGCAAGTAAAGTGTTGCATTTTACAGGAACAATAGAATCCAGGAACTAAAAGACTGACTCAGAATTTGCATTAAACAGCAGACAGCTATCACAGACATCATAATTATTCTGAAACACCTTTTAGTCTCACAACAGATTTTTTTTATTTGATACATACTTTTAAAAAAATAACGCATATACATTTTTGAATGTCTCAATGAATGTTCAAAGCAGTATCTACTACTCACGTTAACTCACCAGTGGACTCTAATTAGCTTAAAAATCTCCCTATAGGGTCATGATGGAGACGTGGTCTCATACATAAGCAGTAACATAACGAGTGCGTTTAAGTTGTGACTTGCTCAGTTTAATTAGTCCAAAGTAAATAACTAATTTACTAAAAAACTGAATGCTGTATTGATTTAAACATAGTTACAGTAGTATATTAGAATGGTAAACATTTTTTTCAGCATAAAGAAACATCCATGCACATCCAGGAAGAATGTTTTGCCAGTTACACCCAGGACAGGTCACCAATCCATCACTGGGCACACACTCACTCACTCTCTCTTTCTCACACACACACAGTTCTGATTACGGTGTTTGTTGCTGTCTGCATCAGTTTAATAAATTAGCCAGTTGCTAACCTAACCATTATTCACTTTTTGCCCTGTTTGGTTTCTCTTCTCTGATCACATGTTTGTTTTTGTCTAATCTTTCTTGTCTAGATATGTTGTCATGATCTTGTTTCTTTGTTCGTGTATGTATTCCTTTAAGTTCTCCTTGAATAAGCTTTATGCTACCGTAGCCTGGTCTCACTTAGCGTTTACTACTGCATTTACCTGGACATCGTATCGGCATCATAACACACCCACATCCACATCCACACAAAATACAGGGGCAATTTCTCTAATTATTAGCTAAGCAGCCAATTCACCTTCAATCCATGTTTTTAGACTGTGGAAGGAAACTTGGAGAAAATCCATAAAGACATGAAAGGGACATGGAAAATTTCACCAAATCAGTATTTGAACCTGGATCTCCAGCACTGAGTGGCGAACATGCTAACCACTTCACCATTGTGCCACCCTATTTCTGCAAAATTTAGCCATGTAGCCAAGCCTTAGTATATATTTATATAAAGGTTTGTTAAATAATGATAATTTATAATTAAGTTCCCTGAGTCACAATTAAAACTAGTTATTGTCAGAAATCTTTTTCATAGAACAATTGTTCCTTTATGATAATGACCCTGCATGTGCTAAGCAATAGTGCTACCATACTGAGTTTGTGGGAGCATGCCAAAATAAACTGTTGGTATGAACCTGTTTGGCAAGTCGTTCATCTTTTTTTGGCCATCCGATTTCAAATCTACTGTATAACCAAAGGTAATGACCCCTGTTGTTTTGTGCAGCCTTATACAAATATACTGTTATATGAAACAAGGATGTCTGAGTGTGTAGTATTTAAACATTGGTTTGATTTTCTGTTTAAATAGAGGCATGGTCATGCAAACTCAGCAATGAGCCTTACCCAGTCTGTTGCTATAATGATGGAAGCATATAATTCTCTAGCATACTGTTACATTGGCCTTTATTAGAAACAAGGGAAGGGGCCTAGCCCAAAATCTAGAAAGAACAGGAGAGGTATAGAGGCATAGTGTATGCAATCAGGAATCCTTTATGCTTGACAACTATTTAAATTGGGCAGCACATTTGCTTCTCTGTGGTTTCCTCTGGGTTCTCTGGTTTCCTTCCACAGCCCAAAAACATGGATTCAAGGTAAATTGACTGCTTTAAATTGCCCCATATAGCCTGTGTGAGATCATGTGTGAGTGAGTGTGAAGCCAGCGATAGATTGGCATCCTGTCCTGTGTGTATTTACCCAGTGCCTGAGATGTTCTCCCCTGGATGAGCATTGGGAACTCCCTGTGACCCTAGTAGAGGATTAAGCGGAGGAGAATGAATGAATGAACTATTTAAAGTTAACTTTTGCACTTTTTGGTTGTGCAAGAACTGCAAAACTGCAAAACACCATCAAGGAAGGCCTCTGATTTAACTAAACTAAAGTGACAGAATTTCCACAGTGGATGAGTCTAGGTGAGCTCATGGTTTAGTAGTCAAATTTCTGAAAAAAAATATCCTGAATCATATAAAAAGATTTCCTTATTTGATAGAGAGAATATTTATGTTGACACTCACTGAACAACATCCTGGTGAAGCAGGAACAAATATATTCAAATATATTCTGAGCTTCAGGGATTGCTCTATGCCCCCTAAATTCCAAATGTTACACTTAAAGACAGTTTGGATAAGTATTAAGTTTTAAAATTTGTCAAATGTGGTCGGCGCAGAGCCCTGACCTGAAACCATACTAAAAATCTTGTATTGTAAGAGATAATGTTGTTCAACCACTGACATGCCTTATATGAAAAATACTATTATTTCAGGGGTTAGGTTCAAATTCCACAGATCCACTCCAAACCCATTAGAAAAAACATCTCATAGGATGTTGCAGACTAATAGAATTTACTTAAAACAAGTAAAGCTTTCCTGCCTTGACTGTGTTATGTTAGTATCAGCAGGCTTAGAAAATCTGTTCTGTTCTGTCCCTGTGGTTTCAGAGTCCAGACTAAATTAAATTGTAAGAATAGGGACAGGAAACCCAAAGGAATGCCCAGAACTCATTTTTGGTCCTTAGCATCAAACCAAAGGCTATACACAAGGGACTTGACATATTTTTGTCCACTAAATATATATGAACATGGCTAGAGACGCCCTGAATAATTGCATGTTACAAAATGAGCATGACATACGCTGATGTCCCAGTATGCAGCCGTGTGGCACTTCGGCCTCCAGAAAAAAAAGTTGAGATGAGAATGATAATTAAAAGCATGGTTTGAAGACAGGAGACTCCATGCTTTATCATGTCCATATTTTCCGTGACTGGTGTCCTGTTAATTTCCAGTAGCATATTTAAATTTAAATCACAGCGTCAATAAAAATTATTGTCTGGCTTTATTCTTACGCCTCCTATGAACTCCAAGGTAGCTCAAAATTAGTTTAAAAGTAGAGCATTAAAGCACGACAAGTTAAAACAAAACCAAACTGTGTGTGTGTGTCAGAAAAGTCAGATGGATTCTGCCTTTCTCAGAATGGTTTAGGGGAGTTACTGTCCATCAAATGCAAGTTTGGACTTGCTGGCTGGTGAAGCAACACTTGTAAACGATATTCCCTTAAAGGCAGGTGAACCATACGTATTTAACCTACAGGAGAGAATGAATGGAAACATAAATGGGATGAATGATAGAAAACCATTTTGGTCTGGAGCTATTTAAATACTAATAGTGTGATCGTGTGAAAACGGCTAAGCTGGTATGGGAAATACCATACAAGTTTATGCAAAGCAGAGGGATTATAGTATATCAGATTATGAAAACTTGAGTCACCAGTATTAAACAGAATATATTTAGTTTATTCTCAGATGCGATATTTACTTTTTAGATAATAGAGATTCTCCTTTTAGAATTCTCTTTTTTATATCAATTAAATGCATCTATGAATTAATTATATTCAATCGATCACTTCATATAATAGTTCATATAGACCTTATAGTGATATCTCATGACATTTTATTTTGTAGACTAGACTGCCAATTATTTAGCAAACTCTTTACATCAAGTTCATGTTTCTTTATTTCTATAATTTTTTTTTATCAATGTATAATAGTTTACAATATGCAATAATTGCCTTCAAGTGGCTTCACAAATTGAACCCTAAAAGAAGGACATTGGCAATAGGAATCATATAGAGTCAATTTTCAATTCTATATTTCTATGTCTGCATTCATTTCTAAAATAGTTATTACTACTCCTGTAGTAATAGATTTGTGCAGTTTTTTTTATTAAGCTACTATAGCAATTTTTTTTAATTCACTATATAACCCTTAGAATTAGTTTTTTATGATGGCACAGACAAGTAACATGGACATTATTATTTATGTTAGAATCTAAGGTTTGGCTAGTTTACATAATTCACGTCGTGACAATTATTAAGTGCAGCAGAAAGCACTAGAAATAAAGTAACACCAACAATAAGTAGATGTGTACATGACATTTTATCAAATTCGTAATGTATGATGTCACCGATAGATTGACGCCCTGTCCTGGGTGTATTTGCCCAACGCCCGAGACATTCTTCCCTTCCCGTGCCCCCAGATGATTAAGCGGAAGATAACGAATGAATGAATTAATTCATATTTAATGTTTCCCAGGGATGACATAGGCCTGAAGGTCCCCAATTTGATTCCCGCCCACACCATGGGCTAAAGTGCCCTTGGGCAAACCACCGAACCCCATTTGCTACCCGGGCACCGTGTACAAAGCTGCCCACTACTCTGGGTGCGGTCACTTCATCAGTGTGTTAAATGTACAGATGGGTTGAATGGGGAGGACAACTTAGTCTGCATCTAAGCACTGTAGGCAGAAATCTATTTATCACTTTGTGTTGTATGACATCAGACTGCAAGGATCTTGCAGTCCTTACGAGACCTGAAGATCTCTGTTAAATTTGTCAGAACACAACATTTTTGTAGCATTTGAATCAACATTTCATTGATTTATTCCTAGCAGCTGTTTAACATCATTAAGCCCTGCACAGGGTCTGGAATTTATCCCAAAAATGCTAGATGCAGTATGAGAATATACCCTAAAGTAAACATCTTCTCATCATATGCTGTCCCACCCCTAAATATAAAGAATTCTCACAAGCCAATATAACTGCAATTTTCGGGAAGTCAAAATGAGGAAAGTTGCTTACTTCTCAATGCACAGTTTTAGTGAAGCTACATAGAGCTGTCAAATCACAGCAGAAAAATATAATTAACCAGACTAGTATCTTTGGTTAAAATAGTTTATAACCCAAACACACAATAAATAGCCCTTCTGTGAGAAGTTTGCACATTCTCCCTGTTTCTGCGTGAGCTTTCACCAAGGAGACAAGTTTCCTACCATATTCAAAAGACATGTCAAGCTAATTGTTAAGTGAAGTTAATATACTAAATAACACTGATTTATGAATGTGTGAATGTTTTTTTCAGCCTTAAGATGAAAAAGCGAATACTCCTTTCGCACAAATAGATCAGAAATAAATTTCAGTAAACTCCGTGACCCTAATTAGGAAAAAAAGTGACTTAAATGAGTAAGTGAATGAACCACCACATGTTCTTAAATTGTACACTCTAGGCAGCTTAGGAAAAAAGCCTTTTCATCACATGTACTACGGAAATGCCACTTAATGCTGTGCTCCTACACATGCAGCATCATCTCATGGCTGAGTGAAGAAATCGTGTGAAATTTATATTACAGAACGAAGATCTAGGAAAATTGCATTGTTTTTTGTTTTTTTTAAGGTGGACTATTGGCCATCTGTAAAAAAAAAAAGCATGAAATCAAGCTAAGCGTTCTGTATGTTAGTTTTTCCAAAGGTATCTGTTAAATGCTGTAAATATATATTTTACGAATACAACAGTATAAATGAACATAGTACAAAATTTCTAAATAACAGTAGTGATTGGTCTCTGGTGTCTGTACACGTTTTTACATTCATTGTTAAATGATGTATACACCGGTTTGGGAAACGGATTAAAAAAATCTAAAAACATCCCTTCATTGCTTTTATGTGGCAAAGCAAATTCCCACTCCAATCTACTGAAAAATATTGGGGTTTGGAAGCTGATTGCTGGCTCTCCTGAAGTGCTTTGATTGTTTAAAAAGAACAAACAAGCAACGTTTCCAGCCATTATCCCAAAAAAAACCCTGCACATGGAACTATCAAAAAGGCCATGCCAAGGTTCAACACCCACAACTACCCACAAACACAAAGCCCACAGGTTCTTTAATGCCATCAGAAGTCATTGCCATGAGAGAAGTTCCTCTTCGTTTTAAAATGTCTAACAGTAGACAGACAAAGAGGACCTTGTTATTTAGAGTTGGTTTTAAGTTCAAAAAGTCAGAGCAAACAGAAAACGAGAAACTGATGATGCCTGGATTTGGTTTGGGTTTGTGGAAAGGAATCTGGAGGTAAAGCAATCCCCACTGTTTACAGTAAAAACAGTGTGAGAATAGAATCCAGTGTCTAAACCTGGCTTTACAATCACTGCATAGTTAAAAAGCATCATTCAAATGTTACTTTTCCTTTTAACATTTCCAAAGGAAAGACCGTTTTACTTCAAACAGCCTGTAAATGTCAGGTAAACTTTTTCTTTGTTGTTTTTCATCATGATTCATAGACACAATAGATTTCTTACCTGGATGAAGGAGGCAGCAACCACACATACAATCCAGCCTTGAAATATCCAGCCCGTGGAGAAATGTGCTCGCATGATTTCTGGGTAGAAAGTTAAACCAAACAAGTTGTGAAAAGATGTAAAGGAAGATGCTTTACAGTCTTATCCAGAGTGTGCGTCTAGAGCAGGTTTACTGCATGACCGTCTCCTTCTGCAGTCCCATCCAGCATAGAGCTGTCACAGACTACTGACTAGTGATTCACTCAGCTTTACTAACAGCAATAACTACAGAGAGAGAGGAGAGAGAGCAGTAGACCAGAAATGGGGTGGGGTTCTGGAGAGGCATGGGAGGAACATATTGTAAAATGTGTTACTGGGGAAAATGCAAATACATATCCTCCCACTTTCTCTTTGGAGCTACTGCATTAAAGAATTAGGTCTTCACCCAGCTTAATCCAACTCAGAAACACAATAATATATTAAACTGAGGTTGATTATGAAGTAAAAGAATACTTGTGGGTAATCTGATTAATCTCTCACTGACTGACATAAAATCTACCAAAATTAGACTTAAAAATATTACGGTAACAAGTATTATATTTACATTTACATGTTGTAGTGGTTAAAGATTGCATGTTCCCTTGTCCAGGACTCCCTTATGTATAAACAAGAATATGCAAAATTAACACACAAAAAAAGACCATGGAATCAAACCCATGAGCTTCTCTCTGAGGCAACAAAGCCTTAAATTGTGCTGTCACATCAGTTTTTAATTTATTATCAATTTAATTCATTATTTAATATGGTGGCTTAGTGGTTAGCACATTTACCTCTCAGCGCTGGGGATCCAGTTTCCAATCCTGATCTGGGTGGAATTTCCATGTTCTCCCCATGTCTTCGTATGTTTCCTGTGAGTTCTTAGGGTTTTTTCATGGTCCAAAAACATGGATTTTTGCATTTTAATATAATTGACACAAATACAGCATTTACATTTTGCAAAATCATCGTTGGGATGTTTAGTCCATAGCAAGAATGTGCTTGTGCACAAAGTTGAGTACAATAAAAACGTTTTCAGGTTTAAATTGTGAAGCAATCACAATTTAATTAACAGAATGCTAAATGCGGTGAAAATCAACTGGAAACCAACTTAAGATTCATTCATTCATTCACGCTTAATCCAGTACCAGGGTCATAGTGGGGTTCCTCAGGTCCATCCAGGGGTGAATGTCTTGGGCGCTGGGCAGATAAACCAAGGACAGGGTGCCAATCTATCGCTGGGCACATACACTTACACAGCCACACACAATACGGGAAAATTTAGAGCACTTAGTTTAGCTTGAATCCATGTCTTTGGAATGTGGAAGGAAACTGGAGAACCCGGAGGAAACCCATGCAGACACGGGGAGAACATGGAAACTCCACCCAGATTGGGATTCGAACTGGGAATCCCCAGCATAGTTAATGGTTGGCACGAAGGCTTAGTGGTAGCCTCTCAGCACTGGGGATTCCTGGTTCGAACCCTGAGCTGGGTGGAGTTTTCATGTTCTTATGTTCATGTGGCATTTCTCCAGGTTCTTCAGTTTCCTCACACAGTCCAAAAACATGGAATTAAGGTGAATCGGCTGCTTTAAATTGCCCCACAGTGTGTTCCAAGCCCGGTAGAGGGTGAGGGTTGTGCCAGGAAGGGCATTGGATGTAAAACACTTGGCCAAGTGTTATATGAGAGTTCATCACTGTAGCGGCCCCTGAATAATAAAAAGTAAAAATGCCTTCTAACATAGTAAACAAATGAAATGTATATGAAATAAAATAAACCTAAATAAACTAGCTCCTTCATTGTTTTCATAAGATCGCAGTTATATGCTTAAGATCCGTGGATTAACAATGCATAGCAATTAAAGTGTACTGTGGTTATTAATTACCCGCATTTTTTAAACTGATTAATCTCTGTCTCTTTGTTTGCAGCACAGTTGTAGGGTTAAAACTTTCATTCGGTCAACCACAAGTTACTACAGTCATGACTATTAAACACAATTTAGATAAGCTTATTTAAGCAGAACAAGCTGTAATGTTGAAACAACACTTTATTCCAGCTTGGAAAGGGCCCTGCTGTAAACCATATAACATGAATCCACATAAATAACAGATGCCAGAGATAAGACTCTTATCTTATAAACCTGTCACCTGCCTTTGCCTTGCACCTGTCCCAGAATGGGGGCCTCACGGTCTATGAACTCAGGTGCCATGCTTTGCTTCTTCTGCCCTGAGCGAAGTCCTACACACTCACACACAGACACACACACAGACACACACACAGACACACACACAGACACACACACAGACACACACACACACACACACACACACACACACAATCTTTGGTCTTCTGTACCATTCACAAACTGCTTCTGAATCTTAAGTCTTACATTGTGGTGTAATTTATTTCATTCTTTCTTTTAATACTTAAAATTATTCTATCATACATTGCCCATACTATATTGATTATACTTAATTTATGCTTTAGTGGCTTAAGTTCATACCATGCTTGACAACAGGTTCCTTTATGGGCTCTCCTGCAATTAGCACAAAATGTGCCTCCTCATCTTCCTAATAATACATTAACAAAAATGTTAAAAATATAAATTCTGAAGCATTTAAAGCTTAAAAACAGCAGTTTTTGTAATTATTGCTGTTGTACCTTATTTTCCACACTGACACAATCACCGTCATCGAAAACCACAGTGTGGTGGGGCTCAACTTTTTTCTGGTCATTTTCTGGCCCTATGGATTAAAGTAAAACAATGGATTGAGCATTTACAGAATTACAATTTATTCTATAAATTATGGAACATTCTTAAAAAACATTTTGAGGAGGCAGCATTTAGGTGTAGATTTACAAACAAGAATGTCTGCATAATTTCAAAGTATTTATTTATATTTAAAAAGGTTTAAAAGTACTAACAAGAATTTCCACCTGACATATCCCTATCTGGTTCATTGCACCTGCTGTAGCTGTATTGATGAGCACATGTCCTTTGGACAGAATAAAACTATTCTAAAAACACTAACTGTAAAGGGATGTCATTAGGGCTCTCAGTTAATGCAATACTATATTTCTTATCATTTTGGTTTAACCTAAATAACCTAAATGTTGTGTAATTCAAACGTGACTTAATGATTTAATGATTAATAATTTAAATGATAAATGCTAAATAAAAACACTACAGATGTTCCACAGCCTGCTCTGATTTGACAATGCATCAGTTAATGACCTTGAAGAAAATCCCCCTACAACCTGGAAATCATCAAAAGTGACTTAATAAATCAGCACATCAAACAGTGCAATAGTAATGCTTTTCCTCAGACTGGGGTGTGCTGTTGTATTTGGATCAAGATCACAGAGGCACCCTGGTGGGCCGGTACTGAGTCCAAGAAAGAGAGAGAAAGTGGAAAATCAAGACATGGTGTCTGCGCAAATTTGTTGGGAAGACACAAAGCCCGTGAACACTGATTTACGGAAAATTTAAAAGGACGGGGAGTTCTTTCTGAAATTTGGACAAAAGTCAGTAATTCTAAAAATGAAAGTGGTGTTTACCAGTGTGCAGGCATCCTGAAAGAGTGTAGATAAAAGCAGTCCAACCTGGAAAGAAGATTAGAATCACATGCGTGGTATTAAGAAATAAGCTCATATGTTAAAGATGTTAAAGAAGTATCTGAAATTATAATAAGCAATAGAATTAGAAGCAATGACTTAATATTACCAGACTTGCCAAATTACTAATTAAACAATAAGTTGATATGCAAAGTCAACACTCTGTATCTCAAACTAAGCCTTTTCCACCTTTAAATTTAATAAATCAATTGACATGTACATCTAAAGCAATAGGCTGCAATATATTAGGAGGCATTTTAGGAGCTAAATGCAGAAAAAACAATATGCCTAAAATACATGGTCACTCAAAAAACATCTTACCATCAGGTACAAATGAGATATTAGCATGTATGGAAGATGCATAATGGAATGTGCTCTTATTTTCAGTTGATACAAGTTTGAGTATGTTTTGTACTTTAGGAGTAGCTTTCTGAATCTACACTGCTCAAGAAAATAAAGGGAACTCAAACAATGCAATGTAACCCCAAGTCAATCACACTTCTGTAAAAGCAACCTGTCTGGTTAGGAAGCAACACTGATTGTAAATCAATTTCACTTGCTGTTGTGCAAATGGAACAGACAACGGGTACAAATTAGAGGCACTTAGCAAGACAACCCCTATAAAGGAGTGCTTCTGCAATTAGTGAACAAAGACTTTTTCTCTGTTTTCATTCTTTCTGGCTGATGTTTTCATCGCTTTTGCATTTTGTCAGGTCTCTTAAAATAGAGGTAGCATGAGGCGGTGTCTACAACCCACAGAAGTTGCTCAGGTAGTGCAGCTTATTCAGGATGGCAAATCATTGTGAGCTGCGGCAAGAAGGTTTGCTGTGTCTGTCAGCACAGAGTTCAGAGCATGGAGCAGATACCAGGAGACAGGCCAGTACTCCAGGAGACATGGAGGGGTTCGTAGGGGAGAAGATCCGCCGCCTCATCAAGAGCATGCTCCGGAGGTAATACTAGCACGTGGAGGCCACACACTACTGAGCCTCATTTGAACTTGTCTTGAGGAATTTCCACTGAAGTCGGATCAGCCTGTCATTTAATTTTCCACTTTGATTTTGAGTATGATTCCAAACTCAGACCTCCATGGGATAATCATTTTGATTTACATTTTGATCATTTTTATGCTATGTTGTTCTCAATGCATTCCACCATCCACTAAATAAAGATTTTAGTGTTCCCTTTATTTTTTTTGAGCAGTGGTACATTATGCAAGAGTAAGCCATATTTCTCTTAGCTTAAAATTATTTGAGATGTTCATGCCCATGACTATGTTTCAGCATGATCTTTCGGGAAAAAAAAAAATAACATTGAACTCCATGCCTGTATCAGCAAGACAAGGTCAAGCTTCATTTTAAACAAGAAACAACTGCTTTACTGGCATGTCTGTTATTTAGATTTGAAATGTATGACACACCATGAAAAGAATAATTAAACGATAGCAGCCTAGGACTATTGAGCAGCTAAAGTCTTGTATACAGCTAGAATGGAAGATCCTCAAATCCCAAACAATAAAAAAGTACAAAAGAAAATTTATGTAGATATAACTCGATGGTTTAAAGTGTGATGCATGTACTGACTACTAATTACTTTAAATTAAGAAAGTTTTTATTTTTCTGGAATGGTTTTATTATTGTTATTAGTATCATATTTTTGGGACCCACTGACACCAATGTAGGCTTTAAAGTGTAATGCTTAAGATCTCATTTACAGTATAACTGTGATCTTTATTTTTTTTCTCCATTTTAAATAATGTCAAACTTTTAAGGACTTTATGATCTCATGGAATCCTTTCATGTTTAATGTGTTCTTAATGAAATCAAAAACTATAAAGACTTTTATGAATGTTGAATTTTGAATGACCAAGAGAATGGAAGTTGCATTAACTGGAGCAGCAAGTATTCCAGAAATAAAAAAAACAACAAAAAACAAAACCACAACACAGGCAAGCCACTTATTTTCATGCAAATGTTTTTTTATCCAATTGTGGGTGTTTTCGTGCAAAAAATACACAAGACACACCATCCAGAGTTGTTCAAGTCAAAGCACTTTAAATATTCCTGTTTGACCAAAACAATGAAAATACTCACAGAAGGGTTATGACTATCACATTTAATCTAAATTAAAACAAGATGTTTTAGAGAAAACAAGTTGGATATTCACATGTGTAGGCAATGACTAAAACCACTAGATTAATGACCTATGGATAAACAACTCAGTTTAAACAAAGTTTTTAGTTTTTTTGTTTTTTGATGGGCACCTCCTGCACAAGTAACATTTATGCAGTCACTGCCTGTAATTTCTTTGTTCACATTTAGGATTCATTTAGAACCTCACATATACAATGCTCAAAAAACACTTAAACAACACAATGTAACTCCAGGTCAACCACACTTCTGTGAAATCATCCTGTCCAGTTAGGAAGCAACACTGATTGTGAATCAATTTCACTTGCTGTTGTGCAAATGGAACAGACAACGGGTAGAAATAAAGAGGGATTTAGCAAGAACCCCCTATAAAGGAGTGCTTTTGCAGGTGGTGACAACACACCTTTTCTCTGTTTTCATCCTTTCTGGCTGATGTTTTGGTCACTTTTGCATTTGGTCAGTTCTCACACCACAGAGGTAGCATGAGGCGGTGTCTACAACCCACACGAGTTGCTAAGGTATTGCAACTTATTCAGGATGGCACATCAATGTGAGCTGCGGCAAAAAGGTTTGCTGTGTCTGTCAGCACAGTGTCCAGAGCATGGAGCAGATACCAGGAGACAGGCCAGTCTGGTGGGACGTAGGAGAGAACATCCGCCGCCTCATCAGGAGCATGGCCAGGTGTTGTAGGGAGGTCATACAGGCATGTGGAGGACATTCACACTACTGAGTCTCATTTGAACTTGTCTCGCATATATATATATATATATATAAATTTATATAAATTAAAATACAAAATATATAAAATACATATAAATTTAATTCTAGTAGCTTAGTTTTTAATAATTTGAATCCTCAACCCTCAGATTGATAGGCTTACACCCTAACCCTTGAGCTACCACCCCCGTACTTAATATTGGATTGATTTTAATTGTTGCAATAATACAAGAAAAAATTATAATACACCACTCCTTTACAAGGTGAAAAGAAATCTTCATTTGTAAAAACAACTAGGATGTCTTTACATGAAAAATGTTAAACAAATCCCCTCAGGTCTTATCACCACTCTACAACATGGTGAAAGGCTTATTATGAATAACAATGCGCATGCACTTGTTTTTTGTTTTCATTTTAAGTATGACAAATGCAAACTACAAAAGTTAGTAAAACTGTAAAACACACAAAAAGTGCATGTTTGCTTTTATAGACCATGGTGAGAGTCAGTCATGTTGTGTACTTTTCCATCATTTATTCTCCCCGTGTGACATGTTTCCTTGCAGTACAGATTCTGGTACAAAACTAGACTTTTAAACTATGCACCTGCATTTCCATCGATGGCTTGTTATAGCAATGGGACATTGGGTGTACTGATCCCCAGGTTATGGTGAATTTCTCATTAGATCTGACTGATTCCAGCAGCTGGTTGGAATCCACTGGTCTGATAATCAGGTCTCAAGTGTGTCCATCCTACAGATTTAAACTTTTTCACCTGTTTATGAAGTGCTTGTTGGTATCCTGAGACCTTTATACTAGAAGATATATGTTACAAGACTGAATTTTGGGTCAAAAGAGAATATGGCATCGCAACAGAAGCTGGCAGCAAAACATTAATTTGTTCTCTAATCATTGGAACGCTGCTGTCCTCAGATTTCATATTCATGTTTCAAAGATAACCACCATCAACAAAACCAAAATACCCCCAGGAAATCTCTCTGGGAGATAAAATGTTTAAAGCTTGTGATTTTTAAGGTTGTTCTGAAATCAGTTGTAGTACTTTTGGAAGTGGATTCTCAGATTTTCCATGTTGCTTTAAACATATAAAAAACATTTTTCAATGTTAAATGAAAGTACAGAATGAACTGTCTTAAGTTACATACATTTGCAAGAAAAACAATGTGAACCCTTTGGGAATACTTGGATTAATTGGTCATTAAATGTGTTCTGATCTTCATCTAAGTCACAACAATATACAAACAGAGTCTGCTTAAACTAATACCACACAAAAATATATATATGTTTGTATGTTCTTATTTAACACAACAAGTAAACACTTACATTGCGGGGTGTAAAAAGTATGTGAACCTTTGGATTTAACTGGTTGTCGCTTTTAGCAACAATAACCTCAACCAAACGTTTCCTGTAGTTACAGTTCAGACCTGCACAATGGTCAGGATGAATTTTAGACCATTCCTCTTCACAAAACTTTTTCAGTTTAGCATTATTCTTGTGATCTCTCATGTGAACCGCTCTCTTGAGATCAACTGGGTAGAGGTCAGGACTCTGACTAAGCCACTCTTTTTTTTTACTACACACATATCATTGTGTGTTCCTTCCAAACAACTCAGTTTTGGTTTCATCTGTCCACAGGATATTTTGCACAGTAGTGCTGTTGAACAACCAGGTGCTCTTTTGCAAACTTCAAAAGTGCAGCAATGGTTTTTTGGAAAACGGTGGCTTCCTTTGTGGGGTCCTCCTT
>JAOUQT010000009.1:13325172-13338087 GCA_025769995.1 Xyliphius kryptos | reverse complement strand
TTGGGAGGAGTGAGGGTTCTTGTTTGATAAGGGTAGATGGAGAACTGGGAGGCAGCACTAGTGGCTTCCCCTCCTTCTCCCTGGTGTCATGCAAGTCCTTCAAAAGCATAAGGTAGGTGGTGAATTTGTACTTGGAGTTGTGATCTTCTGACGCAAGCTCGTCTTTTGCCACAGAATGTGTAGAGAGAGGTTTAGTCTCCTGGCAACTTTCCAAGGGTGAAGGTGATGGAGATGAAATGGAGGAGGAGGACGAAGAGGAGGAGGAAGAGAAGGAACATGAAATTCCCGATTCTTTTTTCATATTCGAACCATCGGCGGGCAATTCAGCAGGCCGGACGGTGGCTTGCTTCCTTTTTAGGTGAGATCCGTTCTGAGAGGGCTCCTTGCTGGACCGTATTCTTGTCAACTTGAGCAAAGTGGGGACTGAGGAGGACCCACAGCTTCGAAACATTGGGTGCGTCGGATCAGCTATGGGTTCTGTTTTGACTTGCCATTGGGATTCTGTGCCCTCTGTTATGTCCAGACTGGGAGAAAATGACTCGTGCTCGTCAGACAGAGAAGGGGATGATAACTGCGATTCATGGCTAGAATCAAGGTCATCCTTCTCCTCCAATTCATCATAGTTGGCAAGGGCCCGCGACATGAGGCCACAACTTGCGGGCAGGTATAAAGATTGCATTTCGAAAGTGCCATCTGATAATCCGGGGGTAGTCTTGTCCAAACATCTGCCATTCAGGGTGGCATACCTTTTGTTTCTGACTGAAGGTTTGTTGTTTTGTTTGTGTTTCGTCAAAGACGCCTTTTCTCTCCCGACCTTTTTCACTTTTTTACTTACACATTCTACCTTTGGTTCAGGGCAAAGCTCTTTACCTAGCCTCTCTGTTTGTGGCTCCTCAGGGCGTTTGGGACGCAATACCTTGGGAACCAAATCAACGTCCGAGTAAGGGGGATCCCTAGGATCAGATGCCCGATCATTCACAGGAGCAGCCGGAGGTGCAGAAATGTCCAGTGTGGGGCTCGATGTCGGCCCGGAGAACGAATCGTCGTTGACTTGAACAGGAATTTTCAGGTGCAAGCTATTTTTCTTTTTGGCAGATGATTTCTTCCTGCTTTCCTCCTTAGGCGAACTAATGATGGGAAGAGTGTGTCCATTGGAGAAGGCTGGACTCGGTGACGAAAGATTAGGTTCGGGGAACGACGGTGGTGTGGATGTCCTTTCCTCCATAACAGGAGAGTGTATCTCTCGGACAGAGGGAAGTTGTAATTTACTTCGGAGAAACTCTGGCAGAGCTGCCTCTGCCTCCAACACACTGGCCTTCCACAGAGGAATCAAGCGCTTTGGAATCTACAGGGTGGACAATTTAAAAAAAAGCCATAAGATAACATTTGACACAACGCCTTCACATGTGCTAGAGGAACAAAAACGTAATCGCCAACATTACCAGGTAAGTGAAACCCTTTTCTCTTGGTCTTCCTCGTCGCCTGTGCACAGGAAGTTTCTCAAACTGTTGGCCTCCTTCAAAAGCATATGTATCATTCCCAGAAACCCATGCTTGGTCCACGATGTCCCCAAACGTCCTGACGAAATACATCCGACATGGCCTGCTGCTGGGATCTGAAAGATCATACCATTACCAGATCTATTGAGGCTGTTATTTAATAGCAAGTTCATTCAAAGCTCAACAATCCGGACCAATTTATATAAATACTATATTTTTTAATTTCCAATACTTTTTTAATCTCTGCATGTAACCCAGCAGTGTGCCTGACCCCGCCCACCCCCCAATGAGGCACACAGGGAGCAGTTGTGGGTTGGGCGTCTTGATCAACAGCACATCAGCCATGACTTGCCTAGAGTGGGGATCGAACTGGAGATCTTTGCACGCCCAGTCCCCTTCTCGGTCCATTTAGCCACGCTAGCAGCTATCAGTGTGAAACTCCCCATATCCCTTCATGGGACATCTTGAGAGTTTACACACCCACACATGCTGAACTTTTACAGGTCACGTTCGATTTATACCACCAAAACTAAGCACACTGAGAGCTCAGGCTGCATCCAGGAACCCGCAACTAACCTTTTATCGTGGTGTGGCTCTCACTCAGGGGGTCTATGGAGATGCGACAGGGCCACCAAGGTCTGCGGTTAAACTTGGCCCACACCACGTCTCCCACTGTAAACTTCACTTCTGGAAGAGGCGTCTTCTTTGGGCTGTCACACTGGGGGAAAAAAACGTGGGGGGTTAAACAGCGGAAGAGTCAGGCGAGCAGATACACACTCGGACGGCACACGGTTCGGTATTGGGTAACAATAACTACACCATAATACGGACATCTTCATTCATAGCATTTGCCAGACGTTTATATCCAGAGTGACTTACATGTCTCTTCTCTTGTGTATCTCTGTGCAGTTGAGGCTTAAGGGGCCATGCTCATGGACCCGACCGAGGCAGAACTTATGATCTAACACTGTCCCTGACCCCCTAGAAATTATCACCCTATTATCCAGAGAGCACAAGTTCGATTCCAGGTGACGCTATAGCAGCCGTTCGCCATGAGCCGAGAGTATATTGACAATGCCCGTGTGTTTATTATGCCAGGACAAATACTATTGTCCGGCGTGAATGGGACAAATGTGCTTGCCCACAGCTAAGCTAATCGTAATGCATTGACACACTACGCTCACCGTCCTTTTGCCGAAATAGACCCGTTTACTTCGGTGGATTTTAAGCTTCAGTATCAAATCTGACAGGGGTCGGACAGGGGTACAACTGTGACCCGAGTCAAATTACAGACACTTCATTCTAATCAGTAATGGGTCCTCTCAGAGACGGAGACAAGTTCGGGGGTGGTACTCGGTTAAGTCGGAATGTTTCCGTATATTTAAATTCAGACTCTCAGTGATGATGTCACACTGCGACCACCTCTTCTCACACACATACACTCACCTGCCACTTAACTGGGTACACCTTGGACCCACATTTGCCTTCAGAACTTCCTTTGAGTGTCTTACTTTCAACAGAGATGGCATAGTGGTTGTAACTAGTGGTTATTTGACTAGCTATTGCCTTCAATCGTCTCGAACCAGCCTGTCCATTCACCTCTGACCTCTCACTGAAATAAACAAGGCATTTTCATCTACATCAACTGCCCCTCACTGGATATTTTCTCTTCTTCTGACCCCATAGTCGGTAGCGTGTGAAAATCCCAGTAGGTCAGACATTTCTGAAATACAGACCAGCACCGTCTGGTACCCACAACCATGCCACGTTCAGTCACTTATATCTAATTTCTTCGCCATCCTGATGCTCGGTTTGTACTTCGGCAAGTCGTCTTGCCTGCTAACAGAGCGAAGACGTCCCTGGCTGGGCAAAGACTCCAGACTTGGTCCCAGCCTATTCAAATTGGGTACAGCATTCTAATGGACATGTCCTGACATAACCCAATGCCTTATCTCGGGGACCTGAGATTCCTGGCAGGGTACTGTGCACTGACTGCAATTCGGTGACGTATAGGGCTACAATCAGGAAAACTGGCACACTTAGTCATGTGGGCATGGACCGACACAACACACTCGCCCTTTCTGCAAGTTCCTAGTCCAGATGCAGTAGTTATGGCTGGATAGAGAAGACTTGAACATAGGATAACACAAGAACATTACATCCGCCATATTGTGATGTACAGAGGTGCGAGCATCATTAGATTGTGCCACTTTTCTACCCAATATGCCCTTGTCCTAAAAAAACTATACCAGGTGATTCTACTGTATAGAAGCTCGTTGCCAGGAGCCAAGAGAACATGCTCTCCAGGTGGGAGGAGCATCTTACACTATGTAACCTGTCAATCTAAGTGAAATGAGTGTTTACCGCCGAGGAGATGGCACTGTAAGTCATGCCCTTGCCCTCCTTGACTGGCAGCTATTGTGTTTCATAAGGGGCAAATACAAATTGCCCAGTCTTCCCTACTATGTTGAAATTGTTGACAACAGTACACCGTCTCTGTGCTGCGTGTTTACAAAGTACCTAAGAAACCCACACTAACTGGCCACTTTATTAGGAACACCTGTTCAATTGCTTGTTAACACAAATATATAATCAGCCAATGGCATGGGGAATAAATATGATTTAAGTGACTTTGAATAGCGTGGCATGGTTGTCGGTGCCAGTCGCTGCTGGTATTCCGAGTATTATCCGAAAGTGTTGATCTACTGGGATTTTCACACACAAACATCTCTAGTGTTTACAGAGAATGCTCGGAAAAAGAGAAAATACCCAGCTGTGTGGTTGACAATGCCTTGTTAATATGAGAGGGTCAGAGGTGAATGGACAGACTGGTTTGAGATGATGATGATGATGATGATGATGATGGAAAGACAACAGTAACGGAATGTGGAACACCATCATCTCTGTTGCAAGTGCGACACGAAGAATTAAGGCTACTCAGTTCTGGAGGCAAAAGGGGATCCACCTGTTTACCAGCAAGGTGTACCTAATTAAGTGGCCGTATGTATAACTAATTTTGTAAACAAAACGACACAGACACCGGAGTTTACCAATGTGAGCCAGGACTTACACCCAAATGGCACCCTTTCAGATGTTATGAACCATTACCTGAAAACTGCGTGCTGATTGGCTGAGCAAATATATACGGGTCGGGTCCAAAATCAGAGCTAGAACTCATGCATTCATTCATTTTCTTCCACTTAATCCACAAGAGGGGTCACGGGCCAGTCGGTGCAGGGTCAGTAATAACCCTTTTGCAATGGTCAGTTATGGCTTTCGTGACCATTTACAGTTATACAATGATGTCGTGTTTATCCTCGTTTCCTCGTCCCTACAAATGTTAGTAATTCTTATTCCTCCGAGGACAAGGTTCCTCTGAGGTTCCTCATAAAACCCCCATAGTGCTCAATGTAAAAGGAAAGAATGTGTTTAAAATGTCCTAACTCTTGTCAATCCATCCCCAAAACAATCAATAATGTCCCTCTCAGAAACACGACTGGCATCAGGCAGCAGGTTCAATAATTTCCCAGAGCATTTGTCCCCTTTGGGTCCTCGGGTAAGTCGCTACACGTTCGGAATCAGAATGTTCCATTCATTCGTACATTTTTTTCCCGCCTAATCCAGAAGGGGTCACGTGCCCTGGGACTCTGGGAGCAAGGGCGGAAACAAACCCTAAGCAGGGCGCCAATCCATCGTAGGGCACATACAAGCACAGCACACACTAAGGGCCACTATAGAGACACCAATTCACCTTGCATGCATGTCTTTGGAATGCACGTGGGAGGACACTGGAATACCCAGAGAAAACCCGGGAAGAAAAGTCCACAAAGAAATTTCCCAGTTCCCCACCCGGGGATCGAACCTGGGTCCTTCTTTCTGTGACGTAAAAGCACTACCACTGTGCCACCGTGCCACCCCTAAAATGTTTAAAATATTAGGAGTAAATCTCTTGCTAACAGGGCACAGAGGTCCCTGACTGGGCAAAGACTCTACACTTGTCCCAAGCCCATCTAAATTGGGTAAAGCATTCTAGTAGGCATGTTCCCTAGTGCCCCTGAGATCTCTGGGAGGGCACAGGAGCCCGATACTGTGTACCGACTGCAATTTGGTAACTTTTTGTGCTACAATCATAAAAACTGGCACATTCCCACACACGTGGGCATGCACTGACACAACACACTCGCTATTTCTAGCTGAGAAAGTTAGCATTGAATAGGGGTGGCACAGTGGGTATCGTTGTCACCTCACAGCAAGAAGCACCCGGGAAATTTATGTATAGAGTATGCATGTTCTCCGGGTCTTTCTTCCAGGTGATCCAGTTTCCTCCCAAATTCCAAAGACATGCATGTTAGGGTAATGTCTCTAGAGTGGCCCTTAGTGCGCGACTGCGTGTTTGAGCCGTACAATGGAGTAGAGCATTGTTTAGCGCTGTTGCGCCCAGAGTTGCCGAGTGGGTGCCGGTTGGTCCAAGTCCCCGTGTGGGTAGAGCCGGGTTTTACATCGGATCCTAAAAACAACAAGTACAGCGACCATCACCTTCAACAAACCTCAGGACAACCTCAAAACCAGGACACGTCTCATTACTTAGCTGTTGCTCACAGATGGTCGTCTTTGTATGACGCACGTCTCACCTGAACGATGCCCTACACATCCATTCTCATGTCTACATTTCTCATGGAATGGCACCGCTAGACCCAGTGCCACTGGCTGACATTAGGTGGCAAGAAACAAGGAACAAAGAGGCGCACGCATGCCAACATGCCAACATGCCATTTTTACGCCGTATGCCGTAATCATTAGTACTGATATATTGCTCCAATATGGAGCTCACATGTTCCAAACACGAATGAACCCTACATTAATCTTTTTTTGCCAAACTGCAGCTCAGGACACCAGAGTTTACTCTGCCATTCACCTGGCGGTCAGTGTGCTATATCTCTGCCCATTACATCATTCCCCGGGCATTCTCCTAACCCTAACCAACATAATCTAAGGATGCAATTTGTATAAAAGCAACAAACTCAACACATGCAGCGCTTACAGGGTCGGAGTATGTGCTGCTGGGTGAGCTTGGTCTTTGCGAAAGACCCATGTTGAACATCGAGGCGCAGTTTTCAGTGCTTGGAAGGTCACAGTCGGTGTCCGAGTAGCCGTCTGAACTGTCAAAATCCCTTAGCATGACTTCAACAGGAAGTGAAGGTGGACTAGGAGGAGGCTCTGGTGCTGGCTGTGGAGTACTTTTTGAAAATGGGTCAAAACGTTCATGTCTGTTCAAGCTTAAGTTTAACCCGAGTCCAGAGAGGCTCTTTGCAATTGCAGAGTCCCTTTCCTGGCATTTTTTGGCTGAAGGTTTGAACGGCACCATGCGCTCGTCATCCTCGTGATCATCTTTACCGTCCCCACTGTCAAAGAGGTTTGATCCAAAATGCAGGAATCCATTGGGGATGGGTGAGACATGCTCCAGGCTGTCCGAGCTCACAGGGGAAAATCCATTTTTGTCCAGATTCTGGACATTTCTATCATCAGCACCACGACTGAAGGTCTGGGGTGAGTGGACGTGCCCAAAGCCGAACTCTGAGCTGTGCACATGTGCCTTAGCCCGCCCGTGAAAGTCCCTCTCCTGCAAGCTCATATCGGACCGGCTAACCATAGCCGTCAGATCCTGCAGCCTTCTAAGCGGACTGTAGCTGGATGTCGATCCCCTTTGGCCGTAAGCAAACGAGGACGCGTGCTTCGAACCATGCTGGAGCCCACAGGAAGTGACCTGAGGACACGGTAGGCCCCGGCGACGTTCAGAGCCATCCTTGGTGCCCACTTTATACGACTGATTCATGTTGGCATGGCTTCGTCCTGTCAAACATAAAAAAAACACACACCATTTAAATAAAAAAATGCAAAGTGACAAGAGAATCTTGTACAGATTTGATCAAATTCACTAAATATACAGGTTTAATGTTGTCACCATGTGCATGATTGGAATCAGTAGTGATGGTTTGAACTTTAAAATTAAACTAAAATCATTTTTACACTCGGTTTCCCGGGGTTCCATGGTCAGGTTTAATTAGGCATGCTGGAGGCGCCCCGGGTTTAGGCCATCATGTCTATCAGAGCAGACAAAAGACACCTTGAGAAAGTCGATTCAATCAGAAAAGCCGACACGCCAGATCGGACATGTAACAGCGGTCGGACACGGGTCTTCAACCGAATATTTGTACAATGAATCCGGATACAATAAACCAGAGCTCTGCCATCATCATCATCATCATCATCATCATTATGTAAAGTGTATACTACAGGAAGCTAAAAAAAAAACATCCGATCTACAGAGACTGGAACCTCGGCTCGATTTACTCCCAAAAAAAAAAATATTAGGACAACCCTGGAAAGAAAAAGGGGCCGAAATCTTACCATTTACGGTTCGGTCAAGATAAAACCATCCGGTATCCGTTCACATGGGAAGGCGAGGAGACACTTTTGGGCGATTTGTGAAAGCCGGATCTGCAGAAAGCGGCACTGCTGATAACGTTAGGCCTGGACTCGGCTTTCATTTCTACTCTTGCGCTTCAGTCTTTCAGGAAAATAAAAATAAAATAAAATGAAGAAATAAATAAATGTAACGATATTAGTTCATTGTGCGGTTGAAAAGAACGAGTCAGTGCCTCGCTCGCTTTTATCGCGTCTTCACGAAGGTGCAAAACGTGAGCGGGTCTCGGAAGCACGTTCTGCATGGAAATGCATGGCTTGTTTTGATCGTGGCCCTGGTCATGTTAAAGCAGAAGCCTTGACTGCCGAGTGTGTGCGAGAGAGAGAGTGTGTGTGTGTGTGAGAGAGAGAGAGAAGGAGAGAGAGAGACAGTGAGAGAACAACCGACCGGCAGTGCCACCCAACCCCCAGTACATACATACACACACACACACACAGGCTACCAAACGCGCCACAACACACACACACACACTAGACTATCCCGGGGAAATAATAACATAATAGTAACGATATAACGCTCCCTTCTTTCCCTCTCTCTATCCATCCGCTGTGAGCAGCGAGGTGGTCGGTTGTTTAAACCGTTCTGGTATCACCTTATTCCCTTCAGCCGTTTTACAACAGCCGTGCACTTTAAACTTCCTCCATTTTTATTCATCCTCGCCAAAAACAATCCCCTTCGGCCCAGAATTCACACACACACACTGATAACGTTGTAACTACAAAAAGAAACAACCAAACTCTTTAGGTGCAGTGTAATAATAACGATAAAGCGAGACGTTTGGTTTGGATGGTTCTTTTAAACGCCATTTTGGACTCAGGTCACTGTAATCCTTTAACATGTCCCGTGCTGTTGGTTTTACCCAGCGGCCCCCACGGTGTACCGCTTCACTTCAATACCACGTTCTTTCTCTAATGTCCAGGAAACAACGACGGCGTCAGGGAGCGGTTATTTAATAATAATTCACCATACTTTCCAATAAAACAATGGAGGTGTAACTAATAGTTTTATATATAAACCACTCGCGAGTCTGTGCACGCGCATTTTCAGCAAGAACCAGTTCCATCCGGGTATTTTGGGCATTTTTTTCCCCTAGGCTTCTCTGTGTACACCTCTATGCAGTAAAATAACGTATATTTGTCCAAATAAATGAAATAATTCAAAGCATTCTGTTCTTCTTTACCGTCACTAACATAGCAGGCACGTTTTAATCCTCGTTCCAAAATGAAACCGAGAGACATGGACATAAAAAAAGACAATTCGTTACCAAGTCTATTCATGTCAATGAAGCTATTCGCTGTAAAGTAATGGAAGCGAAACGGAACTCGTTTACATGAGTGACAATAAATAATAAGTAGTTTACCTCAGGAATGTGTTTCTTTACGTCTTGCTTTGGTGCATTCTGGGCTGGACTAGAGACAATTACACTGGGTCCTGACAGAATCGTCTAGAAATGCTTCACTTGCCCTAGTCTAGACCTTCTAAATATGACTTAGGCATATGTATATAAAAAAACCTCCCTAGCCTAGGAACACATGGGTTATAATGGATTGGCACACGTTTTGTGATTAATTACAGCATGCAGATGTCACCGAACATCCTCCATATCCAAGTTAACCCTTGCCCAGTGTAGCAGCTACACCAGTTTGCACCAGTAGTCCATCAGTCGCCATTCACATTCAAGTATCCACGTTTTCTGCACCACTGTGTGACCTTCGGCTTGATGTTTGTTGATGGTTCCTCCACCCGTGGTACACCTGTGATACCATGGATCAGGAATAGCCGACAAGTGTTGAAGCACTGGCATTACACATCTGTGATCCATCTAGCTGTCGCTTATGGCTAATAATTGTTGCCTTCTAATGTACGTGGATGGGACGCCAGACCCGTGCAGAACCACTTACCAAAATGCACCATAATATGTCAGTACGAGGGCGATCCAGAGCCCATCCTGGGAATACTGGACCAGACAAAACTGGAATGCAGTATGATGAGATGCCAAATTGTCACAGGTATAATTAGTTACCGTAATGCACCACAATTTGTGCAATACATTTGTAATAAACACTTATTTATTTCTTTTTATAGTTCATTTAAGAGATTTATTCAAAGTTTTATTCCAGTACATCCTGGGAATACTAGGTGTCCGGTAGGAATACAGTAAGATTTCTATTTTGATCGTTGTCAAAGTGGCTCCAGAGCCCCATCCCTGGTACACTGGACCATGGATGAGAAGACAGTCTAGTTAATACAACATGCTACAGGTGCAATAGATTTGTAATAAACATTCATTCATTCATTCATTCATTATCTAACATGTTTATTTTGTTCAGGATCGAAGTGGCTCCAGAACCCATCCTCGGAATACCGGACTGAACAGGAATTCCCCAATGTATGTGGTTACCAAGGATACCATAAAAACACAATCGGCTACAATATTTGCAGTAAATTTGTATTAATATTACTGAGTTAATTTTGGAGTAAGTGTTACATTGTGGTCAGCTTCAACGTTCATCCGGAGCTCGTCACGGTCATATTGAACTGGACAGGGTTCCGTTGTGGACGGGATGGCAAGCCACTGCAAGGCTAGACAGTCAGCGTGATGTGCCTCAATAACCGCATCATGTATAAATATGCAATAAACATTCACGAATGCAAGTGAACAAGCGGCATTGCTTAAGCGATTATGGTTTTATTGATTGTTGCCGATCGGATGCTAACTGCTTACACGACACAAAACAAAAAGATTGAACAATGGCATTCCAGGTTTGGGTAAATATGATTCTTTGTATGGGACAGGTACACTATAGAATATTATACTAGGTTATCAACTTACAGTCACGTTTACAGAAAAGGTTTTTTAAAAGCAGTACACTCAATTTTTTTTTTCTTCTTTCTCATTTCACCACAAAACAAACAAACAAACAAATTAAAATAATTCATTCAAATAGTCGTAAAAGTCACTGGACAGTACGGCAAATGGGCACCATCTTGTTTTTTTTTATATATAAATACAAACAAAGGACAGTTCATAGCAAAGACGATACAGGCCAAAGAATGAACCACATACTGCGCCGGAAACGAAGGATAAATATGCACGTGGTATTGATTGATTGGATAAAGTTCTAAGTGCGGAATGAAATGTTGCTACTCGAGCAGGTCACATTATTAAAAAATAACAAGATTTAAAAAAAAAAAAAAACAACACAAAAGTGATTTCTTCGTCGTCGTCCCTCCCCCCGCCCCCCTATACATATGCTTTGTGAATACTATTGGCCCAAAAATGTCTAATAGAATACATCCTGTGATCTTGGTTCACGACACGACTATCATGCACATCTGTACAGTAGGTTAATAGCATACGTGTGAAGGAGCAATGTGCAGCTGTTTTTGGGATTTGCTTTTTATTTCTCCGGGACCGGATGTAGATTGAATGAACCCTTGACTGTACAGTATACTGTATCTACAGTACCTAATCTACCGACATGACACTTCCATGGCATTCTGAACAGATGAGACAGTAATCTACCGCTTACTCCTGTACGAGTGTGAGAAAAATCATGGATGCTCTTTGGATAGAGATATTATGAAAATGATGAGGACAACGTAACACTTTCACGCACATAATAAGTTTTAAGCCTAAGTATCAAAATGTTGTGTTTCTGTCTCACGAGAGTCCCGCCTTAAGTGCAAATGTCACTTCCTAATAAATACAAAAGCCTGCTCTCATTCGCTAGTGTTTTTCTCTTTAACCGTGGCTTCGCAAAGCGCCCGCTTCTGCATCAGCGTGTACGGAAACGGTGCTCCGTTGCAGGCGGTATAGTCCAGTTTGTTGAGTTTGGACAAGGTCTTGATGCTTCCCGGAGGTCTTCCAGGACTGACCTTGTAACCAGCAGCTTTGGTCGTCCCTAGTGGCCTTCCTGGGCTGGTTTTAAACCCAGCTGCCCTTGTGGTGCCGGGCGGCCTTCCTGTGCTTGTCCGATACCCAGCCAACTTAGTGGTACCCGCAGGTCTACCGCGTCGCCCTGTCTTTCCGAGTCCCTTCTTCTTCTTGGAGCCTTCGGGTGCTTCGGCTGCCCTCATGCGCGCAGCCTGTGGTAGAAAGTCACTTGATGAGTCCTGCATCTGGCATGACATGGGTTTAATCATGCTCTGAGGCAAGGGGGGCAAGTTGGATAAGGGCAGCTGGAGTGGTGGAGGCGGGCCGGTCGGGTAGAATTTGCCCGACTGGGAGGCGCACAACTCAAAATGGCTGCTAGAGTGCTGGCCATCTTCGGCTAGGCCGCCCAAGCTGTAGTCGTTGCCACTAGCTATTTGATGCATCATTTTTCTGTGAACAAAAACAAACAAAAGAAAACAACAGCTATGTTAGTAATCATTGTGTAATCATCGTCTCTCATCGTCGCTTTTCTTATCAGTGTCCCATCATATGTGACCCAGGAAGTGTTAGTGCAGGGCGGCGTGATCTTCATGCCACGTTTCAACGCCACCAGCCTGCAATCAGTGTTGATAAGCGGCAATATAAAACATTTTTTTCTATTGTATGCCTGCATACGATGCCTCAGTTCCTCCTCCATGTTTTCTCCTCCGAGGTGTGTATATATTACATCATACAAAAATAGCGTGTCTCGATTGTCTCTTTGGAAACACCCTATAAAGGTCAAAGTTCAATCAAGTAATAATTTGACTGGTATTTTAGTGACATAGCAAAGAGAAAAAAAGAGGGAAATCAATAGCATCCCGCAACAAAGCTGTTTTGTGAAAGCCCCCTAATACAAACCCGACTCAAAAAAAGTTGGGACAAACTACAAGTTGTAAATAAATACAGAATGCAATGATGTGGAAGTTTCTATATTTTATTGAGAATAGAACATTGATGACGTATCACATGTTTAAACTGTAATCACATGTTTAATCTGTAATCACATGTTTAAT
>JAOUQT010000009.1:13280111-13290253 GCA_025769995.1 Xyliphius kryptos | reverse complement strand
TGTGTGTGTGTGTGTGTGTGTGTGTGTGTGTGTGTGTGTGTGTGTGTGTGTGTGTCTGTGTGTGTGTGTGTGTGTGTTGGCCTCAGTCCAGTGTACACAGACCGAATCACTTACAGTATTCCAATCAGATGCATCTGCAGCATCAGTGAAGATGTGAGAGGAATCATTTATATTCACATTTGTGCTTTTGAAGAAACGAATTAACATTTTAGATTTTAGATTTTCACAAAAAAAATCCATATATTCTTACACGCAGTGCATAAATATAAAATCCTAATGATATGCTTTTAGCTTTTTAAAAATCCCACTTTTGCAGCTTTAACAGCCTCCATTATTCTAGCAGGGCTTTCTGCACTATTTTGGAGTGTGTGTACATCTATCCACAAGATCGGAGAGAACCCGGCTCACAATCTCAGTACTAGTTCATCTACGAGATGTGGTTTTAGGTTGAAACTCTGTGTGTCAGTCTCAGAAAATGGCCTTCCCCAAACTGTTGTACCATATACTTGTCCAAGCTTCCTGCCCGTGTGTATTTGTATTGTGCCATTAGCACTGAAAAAAACATCCAGGTGTGTGTCCTCAAACTTTTGATTATATAGTGTATCAAACAGGTTTGATTGTTTTTATTTGAATGTAAAAGTTTCAGTGGAATAGTTCAGAGTTGATCTGATTGGCTGTTTGCTGATCACATTACACAGTCAGTGATGCTGTAACGATTACGAATGATTGATATAACAATAAAACATAATTAACAGTAATGTTGATGTAATCCTTTAAGACTGAACCCACTGCAGATATGAACCCGCGGTCTCGTGTTTAACGTTCTCTCGGTGGAAGAACCATCTGTAAATGAATGATGTATAGTTGAGCCTCTAAAACATTATGTCCACTATAAAGTCAGTGTGGAGTGTAATGAGCTTCAGTTAGTGTTTAATGTAATGTCTGAACAGCAGCCTGTAAAAGAACCTTGTAGTTCATGGTGCTCTGAGTGGAACCATCGATAACGTTCATAACGGACCAGTTAATAAAGGATCACTGTTGTTTTCTGTCAGACAGGATAATTGTATGTAATGAAACCTCTCCCCCACACAATCGTTTTGTGGAAAACAAGGTGGCGTTTTGAATCACGACGCTTGCTGTAAATGCAGATGTCTCTTGGGAAATTTTCTACCTTTCAAAATTTTGCAGCACATCTAAAGCGTGATTAGTCTGTTCTCCTGCTGGGTGTGCACCACCCACCCGAGTGCATTCATCCTTAAATTGTTTGGGGATCTGTTTGGCAGGTTTTCAGTATTTTACTTACAGAATTAAATTATTAGCCTCTGTTTATTGTCCGAGGACATTAAGCCATTTATTTCTGATGCACTTGGTAAAAATAAAGCTGCATTCATTGTTTTAATGTAATTTTATCGAAATGCATACATTATAATAAACATAATCATTTGAGTCGTTCTCAGTTGCAAACTGAAGGTTGGTTTTTAAACACTTCAGTCTTTCAGGACCGCTTAGTGTCCGTTTGTCCAGTACAATCAGGGTTAGGGGGGTACAAGTAGTTTTTAATGTACACTAATCAGGGTTAGGGCTATATGAGGTTCTATAGCTGGTTTCTTGATTACAGAACGTAGAGTACCAGAAGACCAAATGAAGAGGCTGGTTGGCTGATCGAGATCAGATCAGGAAGCAAAACAGGGTTGTTTTTAGAAACTAGCATTTGACCCCGTCCTCATCAAAACCGGTCAGCATTTTTAAAGGTCTCTGTTTTATTAACTCTGAAATGCCACATGGATTTAGACACCAGCCATAAACAAAACGTCCTGTGCTTATATTGTAAAACAGATGAGTGTGGACACCATCCTCCAAGTACTAAAGTATCAGGACACGCTTCTGAATTCAGGTTTTGTCCAGCACCCGGTCAGGAGTTTTACCACTGGCTTCTATATTTGGCGGAACAGTTTCAGGAAGGCCAAGTTCACACAGTAAACACAGACATGGCTGGTGTGGAAGAACATGCCTGATCTTCATGAAGGCTCTGGATGAACGGACTGACGTTCCCACAGACAGAACCTTTCCATTGAGGAGGATCTGGAACAGCTGATGTCTCCTGTTCGACGGTGTGAATGTGTGTCGGTGAATTGTCCTGTGCAGTGATCTCCTTGTTGGCTGAGTGTGTCAAAATGCTTTACTTCTGAAATGGAGGCTGTAACCATGGTGATCCAACAAAGAGCTAGAATTCAGGAAAGTACTCTTTAGTGAGCAAGAAAGAAAAGTGCAGAAGCGAGAAGAAAAAAGGCTTCGCTCTGAATCCATGCACATGCCTTGACAGTGCAGCACCATTATGAGAATGACTTCAGTTATACAGCGTTCATCATACGCTCTCTGAACGTCTCACACACTCGAGGAGCTGAGCGTTCGTATGTTAGACCTCAGTCAGCTTCAGGTCATTCTGTGACCATGGTGACGTGGCGGTGTTGTTGGTGCCAGACACACTGAATACCTAAATATATCTGTAGCTTCTGATTTCTAGAGTTACTCAACAGAGCTTCTCATTATTCCAGATAAAACCTTTATTCATCATGGCCTGATGCTCCACTATCTCTCCACCGGACTCGGTCTGTAAGCATGGTTTCACAGTTGACCCTCATCTTAAATTCTGTGATCAGGTCAGTGAACATCAGCCTCCTTAACTGAACAGGCTTTTCAGTTGCTGCTTCAAGCCTTCATCCTATCCCGGCTCCATCATTGTAATGCTTTGCTTGTCAGTCTCCCAGCTTCCATAATCAGGCCTCCACAGCTGGTTCAGAACTTTGCAGCCCAATTCGTGTTTAACCAGCCCAAGCAAACTCATGTCTCTCCATTGGCTCCCTCCAGCTGCTGCATTCAGTGCAAGGCACTGATTTTGACCTACAGGGCAATTTCTGGATTTCTAAAGCTTAAACATGTAAAGAGAACCATAAAGGTGTTTACATTTAAACTGCACAAATCACATTGTTTTAAGTTTGGAAGCAAAATAGTAAAACTCACAGCCCTTCTGTGTCTGTACTGACTTATTCTGTGGCAGAATGTGTCCCCTTGCTCTCTCGCTCTCTCTCTCTCTCGCTCTCTCAGCAGGGTCAGCTTGGCTGTCCAGGTTTTTCTTTATCTTCTTTTAATTACGGAGTTAAAGGAGAGCTTTGAGCTGTAGCACTGTGTGTGTTCAGCTTCTATCCTCATGCTAATTAAGAACTGCACTACGACCAGACAGTTTATGGTTTTCTGGGATATTACCAATCAGCATTCGACTGGAGGTTTATATATTGTACTTTTATGTTTTTAGTTTAACTGAATGAATGGATTCTCTTCAGAGAACAAAGGCCTGCACGAGTTAGTGCACACTTACTCTTCAATCAGAGAATGTAAGTGAATTGGAAACAAAACATGCGGGCGCTTTTATCCCAACTTGATGGTTGGGGTCAGAAAGCAGGGTTGATACAGCGCCCCCTGGAGCCGTGAGGGTTAAGGATCTTGCTCAAGAAACCACATTGGTAACTACAGTGGACCTGGGATTCTGTTTGATCGTCCAAAACCCCAACCACTGAGCTAAACCTGAAAACATTTTAGAAAATATATATCATAAATGTGAACAATTACCTTTATTTTTGAAATAGCACAATACGCAGCAGTTCTTTCATGTCATGTAAAGTCAGATAACATTGAACAAACTGTACAGAATACCTTGCATTTAAGCAGCTTCTCGGTCACGTTCACGTCATCAAAAATCACCGTTACCGTTTAAAAAAATCAGCATTGCTGCTCTCATCACAGACTAATGAGAAATAATCAACAGGCTCTCCTCTGCCCCCTAGCTGCCTCTAAATATCTGATGATATGTCTCCATTTCTCCCAGAGGCACAGAGGCAGACAGATTGTATTAGGATGGTGCTGCCATCATGTGGTTAAAGGCACAATTACATTAATTATATTATTTATTTATTAACACATAAGCCGTTTGAAATCTGACCCCAGGCTGGACTTTGGACAGCCCTGCTTTAAATGTTATCATGATTCATTAAAAGTTCTTTGTAGTTGATGTAGAATGTCGTACTGGCCACATCTGCATCTGTCTGCATCTGCAACGGCACAGGAACCATATAAACTTTATTAAGACGTACTCATGGTTCTATCTATTCCAGCTGTTTCAAGAACAGATGTTGTTCTTTTTATAAACATCTCAAAGTAAATGATGTCCAGTCTGAAGTCCAGGTCCATATCCATTCAGTGTGCGGCGGCGCTCAGTGAACAGTTGGTGCGAGGCGGAGAGGCTTGATGTTGATTGCTTCCTCTGGCTTTCTGAAAAAGGAAAAACCAAGCTAGTGTTTAACCGTCCAGCTGTTCCTGTCACCACGTTCCAGCGTTCAGCCGCTCAGCGCCTCGTTCCTCAGGCGTTCTGTCTCTCTGCCTGATGATGTTTCCCTTGGCTCTGTCTTCTCTCTCTCTGTCTGAACATGGACAACCCAATGTTTAGAACCACTGTCAATCAACTGTGAATGCTTACGTACAGTATTACTCAGTACTATACTCAGTACTATAACACAAACACATTCACACTCACGTTTTCACGTTACCTGTTCACGCATGTTTTTAAAATGTTTGTAGGAGAACATGCAAATTTCACCCAAGCAGTAGTGAACCCAGGATTTTTATCCAAGAGCTGTAAATATATGCACAGTGTGTTTTATTCACCCCGAAGCCAAAAGGTTAATATTTGCATACAGCGTATAATGAATCATTAAGTGAATATTGGCGTATAATGAGGGTAATTTACATCGTACATTTGTATACAGACGCCAGTGTGGTGGAGTTCTAAAGCGTGAAACGTGATGTTTGAAATCCTCTGCCTTTAGTTAGAACGGTGTGTTTAGTGTTCAGTGAGCGGTTACAGACCTCCGGCGTATTGATTATACAGAGGGGTTTAGTTTTAATCGTTCAGTTTCAGAAGATTAATGAGATTTGTTCTGTGCGTGGTGACGCAGCGCACGTCCTGTCCCCCCCGCGTGTAACGCTGACGGGAATGTGCTACGTCACGGGGACCTGTCTGAATCCTGTCAGTAGTAAACATTTCCGTTTTCTCCTCCTCATCTTCCTCACGCTGCTCACTGATCTGTAATCCTTTAACAGGATTTCCTTCCTTTTTGAATTTAAAATCGAGTTAAAGGGCATGACGGTGGCTTAGTGGTTAGTATGTTCGCCTCTCAGGATTGGGGCTTATCGGTTCGAATCCCGATCGAGGTGGAGTTTCCATGTTCTCCCAGTGTCCTCGTGGGTTTCCTCCAGGTTCTCCGGTTTCCTCCCACATTCCAAAAACATGGATTCAAGGTAAATTTAATGCTCTAAATTGCCCTGTGTGTGTTTGTGAATGAGTGTGCCCAGCAATGGATTAATACCCTGTCCTGTCCTGTCATACAGGATTAAGTGGAAGATAAATATAAATTATTAAAGTGCCAATTTTCTTTATTCACCGTCCCTCACCCTCACTACAGTGTGAACATGATTAGTTACAGTTCTAAACCTGATGTCCCTCCTGAAGAAACCCTTTATCTCAGCTTGAGATTGACACCAACGACTGGGATAGTCTCTAGATGCACCTGTCTGTAGAAAACCCACATCTGAGAATCGAACCCAGGACCCTCCTGCTGTAAGGTCCAATAATATAACATTTATTTATGATCATTCTTTGTAAGACGCTGTGTATCAGCAGTGAACGTGGAGGTGTTTGACCCACAGGATAAGTTTGGACGGTCATTTTGCAGTTTCTTGTTTCTGTGGTTCAAATCAATAATGAATCCATTTTGATTTGATTGTTTTATTTTTCCCAAGAATTTGAACACAAAGGCGTTTCCACCACAGGTGCCTTCCATCCAGAGCTAAAGTCCTGTCCTCCAAATCCTGACTTTATTAAGCCTGACTCATTAACATCTACTGATGATTCACTTCTGTTACCGTAAATATGAACACATCACAGGATTAGAGTGCTTTTTCACCTTCAAAGGACTTCAGTCTGACAATAAGAGGACGCTGTGCACCCACCGGTGAGGATGGCTAAGAAAAAAGAGGTGGAAGGAAGAGAAAGCACGCAGCCATGAGACGAACAAATCCCAGATGATTGTGAATGTATGACTTTGTGGGTATGACTCATGTTCATGCTGTAATGATATTTCTGTCCTTATTTATGACTCAGTGAGGCTTTATGTTGTCATAAGAAGCCGAATCGCTCTCATATCTGGACTGCGCTTCTGTCAGCGGTGTGGGGTAACGGTTCAGACCGGAAAAGGTTTTAAAAAGTTTAGATGAGTTCCTGATAAAGCTGTATTCAGATCAGAGGATAGTTTATAAATGACCACAGTGCCTTTTGTTTAAACATTTTTACTCTCACTGCAGTAAGCTCCTGAGTTTGAGTCCTAACCTCTGAATCGGGTGGAGTTGGAGAAGCGTTCCATGACCTTCCTGTGGGGGTTCGCCGCTGGGGTTTATTAATGCAAAGCCCACATGCCTGATCTGTACTCACACAGATGGGTATCTATAAAAAGGACGTCTTCTTCAAATTGGTTTAAAAAATAATATCATCCACATGAAGTCGCAGAAATACGCCACTGAGTGATGTAAACACGCCAAAGCGCATAGGTGTCAGTGTATGTCTCGGCAGGGGAGGGGTAGCTCAGTGGTTAAGGTGTTGGACTATTAATCAGAAGATTGGGGGTTCAAATCCCAGGTCCACTGATGTTACCAATGTTAACCCTGACTGCTGCAGGGTGCTGTATTAACCCTGTGTTCTGACCCAAACCAGGTTGGGATATTTGTAAGTCGCTTTGGATAAAAGCGTCTGCTAAAATAACTAAATCTAAATGCAATCTGTGTCAGTCAATCAGAATCCCTCAAAACAAACGTCCAGCCTCAGGTTCTCCTTCTGCTGCCCCTCAGTGCATTCTAACATTGTGTTTGTAAAAAGAAACGAGTGAAAATCATCTAAATGAACATAACAATCATTCATTTTCTTCATTTGCAAAATCAATAACCTCATCGGCACATTATTTGTCGCAGACAAAAACGCCATGTTTAAAAGTATACAAACGTTTTCATAAATAATGATTTTTGGTGTAAAACTAGGTTTTCATGTAAATACGAGTCCCGAACGTATAAAAATGTATATGTTTTTCCAGATACCCGCTTACACGTGGACAAGATCTGACAGTCTGATTTAATTTTTTTCATTATCATACATTATAGTTCAAGCAAGCTCACGGGCCAGATGCCTATCGCTGACCTGTGCCCCACGCCTGTGGCATACGCTTTGTAGGGTCAGGATGAGAACACAGCATCAGTGATTATGATTGCGTTGCTGTGATTGGATGGGTCAGAGTGCATTCAGCCCCGCTTTTCCTGATGGTACAGTTACCGTGGTGTCCATGGGCCCTGATCAGGACTCGGACCAGACTCCTCCCACACAGAGCAGAACCAATCAGACTGTCAGTCAGACAGCAAAACCATCAGTTTCTCTTCTGCTGATGGATATTATCACTGGATATGTGAGGATGGTGGTTACATTACTGTGTGTGTGTGTGAGATACATGTGACTCTGCTGTAATCCCTAAATGAGACGGAGACTCTGTACGGTGGGCTTTTTATTCTCAGAGGGGGGAGTTAGAGAAGATTCACAGAGACGGACATGACAGAATAAGGGAGTTAGCAGTGAAGAGAGAGGCGAGAGAGAGACACAGCACTACTGGATTTATGGAGATAAAAAAACATGCGTGGGAGAGGAAGGCTGAAACATGAGGAGCGTGTGTGTGTGTGTGGGGGGGGTGCATACGTAGAGAAGGAACTGATATTTATAGCTCTTTAAAATGTATATCCAACACTGAACACGGTGTGTTAATGAATCAGAGATGATCTGTGGATCAAAGCTCCTCCTGCAATGAACTTCTGCTCTGCGAATCACAGACCGCTTGCACTCGGACGCTGCAGCTGAGGTGGTTCATCCATCCGCTTTGGATCCAGAACCTCCCTCAGTCCCTCACTGCGCTCTGATCTACAGGGATTTCACTTTAAACCCCAATGACTTTCATCTGAATGTTTATTTAATTCAGAGGATGTGTGTTGCACCTCACTGCATCGGGGGACAGTCGCTTCTATAAACCCCCAAAAACAGCTTCTCAGGTTCTGGGGTCGGTTTTTTGGTGCAGTGTATGTTTGTTGTTTTTAATCCTTTTATTTATTCTGAGTTTGTTTTCCTTCTGTGACGAATAATTACCTGTCCTCTCTCTCTCTTACTTTCTCTCCTACATCTGTGTCTTTCTGTTCGCTCTCTCATCCTTTTGATTGCTCTGTGTTTCTGTCTTCTTTGTCTCTCTCTCTCTCGCTCGCTCTCGCTCTGTCTTTCATGTTCTCATTTTTTCACTTACTCTCCAGTTCACTTTAACTTCATGAACATTCTCACTTTTCTTGAACTCTTGCTGATGTTCTCTCTTTTGTCACCCTTTTGTCTCTCTCTCTTTTGTTTGTGTGTCACTTTTTCTAACTGCTTAATGTTCTCACCCCTTTGTTTTTCCTCTCAGAGTCTCACTGTTTGAATTGTTGTTTTCTCTTTTCTGACTGTCTTACCTTTTCCTCGTTCGTCTTTTTTTTTTAATTTGCTTTTATTTTTTGTCTTCCATATGTCTAGTTTTATTCTCACCTTACTTTCTCTCTGTTTCTCTCGTTAGAGCACGCTCGTGCTCGCAGAAAGAGCTTTGCCACGGTGAGGCAAAGAAGCATGGAAACTCCGCCCACTGCCCCTCCCCAGCAATTCCGTCAGTCGGTGAGTAAATGCGGTCTCTCCTTCTCCGGTCCAGTTCCTCATCTCACCTGTTCTCTTTGTGTCTCAGGTTCAGTTCATTAAAAGTTTTACAAACTTCATTATCAGATTCAACTCGAGTCCAACAGTGACCCCTGCTGTTGGACTGAAACGGCATTTTAGGACGTAGTGACATGTCTTCAGTAAAGTTTTATGTTCCTGGAACCTTTTTGGTGAGCTGTATTGACCCTTCGTTTTTCCAGGAGTAACATCTTTCATCTGCGAAACCATTTTGATTATGACATCATTCTGGCGTTCTGACATCATCACTTCTGGTACCAACAACCATGTGAAAGACACTAAGATCAGGTGTTTTTATTCCAGTGTTGAACATCACCTTAAACAACATGTTTTTGTACCGTACATACACATTAAGACTTACACATGAAGCGTCGTCGCCGTGGAAACTCTGTGCTGAGAGCCGTGACCTGTACAGAGTTCTGTAAAATCCACTGCAAATATTTCATAAAACTATAAAAGGTGCAAACAGAGAGCCGTGCTTCACGTGTACGTCCACCTCTGTGCGACCACCCAAACGGTCCAGCAGTGCGGCGGTCAACGCACCATGTACAGCAACCTTTTCTGGCCAGATACAGTCCGCATTCTTTGCTGTGATTGGCTAGCAGTGTCACATGAGCACTGAGAGCACCATGTTTTTATTTTGCTGACATGCAGCTCAAACAGAAGCAGCGGGGCTCACACAGCTGACTGACTGTATTTTTAGGAAAAGTAATAGTAGCTGACGGTGGCGGGCTGTTGGGTTAATGCAGGTGAAACTGGAGGTACAGGTCCTTTTAAACCTGCGCCACCAAACTGCTGCGCTTTCAGAGTGAGAGAGAGCGAGAGAGAGAGAGGAGCTGGAGTGGGTGTATCTATATAAATGCACAACAAGACAGAGAGCAGGAGTGTAGGCTGTGTGTGTGTGTGTGTGTGTGTGTTTAAATACACATGAGTCACTAGAACAGAAACCAGCCCTGAGATTTACATCCAGCTGCAGCGCCGTCTGCTGCTCACTTTCAGAACAGCATGCATCTGTGCTGATTTGGATATTTTACGCAGAGTGAAACTCTCATGTCAGGTTGCTGCAGGAACAGTTCTAAGAACTGCACTGCTGGAACTGGGAAAGATCTAGGTGGAACTGAGGACCTTCAGGGTCTTCATTCTGTTTTAGGACCTCTGTAATGACATCAATCATTTTACAAATCAGATCTCCTCATTTATTAATACACTATGTGGACAAAAATATTAAGTCCCACCCCTTTCCCTATGTGATCAG
>JAOUQT010000009.1:13262336-13273923 GCA_025769995.1 Xyliphius kryptos | reverse complement strand
AATACACTATGTGGACAAAAATATTAAGCCCCACCCCTTTCCATATGTGATCAGTGATTCCTTCATTCTGATTGAATCAGTTAAAGTTAAATCTTTTTAATCCGTTGTTTACGTGCTGCTTTTTAAACACCCTGAATGTTTAAGCCCACGTGATTACACCCCCAAAACCAGAGGCTTTGCAATTAGTGACATCACATTGTCCTGTACAGGATTTAACCCCCTCCCCCCGCTTTTTTTCTTTCATTCAGAGTTTTCTTAGCCGTCGTCTTAAAAGCTCAATTAAGCGAGCCAAGAGCCAGCCCAAACTTGATCGCACCGGAAGCTTTCGCCACATGATTCTCCCACGATTCCGTAGTGCTGACCAGGAGAGGTGTGTAACACACACACACACACACACACACACACACACACACACACACACTTATTAATATGCATGTAATACACCAACTTAATAAAGATCATCAGCATAACCCAAACCCACCAGCATGTGGTCCTCACAAGGATATGTAAGTAAATCCCTGAAGGTAATGTTTTAAATTTAGTGCAAATCTGTTTTTTATATCTGAATCTTTTTGATGTAGTCATGCAGAGCTCTGGCTCGAGGGCCAGATGGCGCCAAAAGCTGCATCCTTATGGTCAGCAGTCTCACAGCTGAACCACTGAACCACCTGATCCTCCACTTACAATCAATATATTAAACTACTATGAGTGGGAAGGTGTGTGGATCAGCATGTCTGCCCTGCGATGGACCGGCATTCCCTTTATGACTTTTATCCACCTTTCACCTTATTCACTGAGACGCTGTCCTCGAATCCAGACCTAAAAATCAATCAATTGCAGCCTGTTTTTAATGTAACTCATCGCCCTCTAGTGGAAAACATTTAGAGAAACACACATTTCTCCAGTTTTATCAGGTAATGACTCCACCCCCTCCACTATCTCTACTCCCATCTATATGTTTTTATTTATTGCACCTGTTTCTTTACAGGACACGTCTGATGCAGAGCTTCAAGGAATCGCACTCCCATGAGTCCTTGCTGTCCCCGAGCAGTGCAGCCGAGGCACTGGACCTCACGCTGGATGAGGATGCCATTATTAAGCCGGTCCACAGCAGCATTCTGGGCCAGGAGTTCTGCTTCGAGGTGACATTACTGTGTGTACAGCAGGAACTGGTAGGGCTGCAGATGAGATCTAATGTCTCTCTCTCTCTCTCTCTCTCTCTCTCTCTCTCTCTGTGTCATTTAGGTAACCACCGCCTCTGGAACGAAATGTTTTGCCTGCCGTTCGGCTGCTGAAAGGGACAAGTGGATTGAAAACCTGCAGCGAGCTGTTAAACCCAACAAGGTGGGAGGATTGTGGGTGAGGCGTCCTGATTTCAGGAGCTTTAATCTTTCAAAAGCGCTATACGGCAGCATGGTGGCGTAGCAGTGAAGATAACGATATAAATGAATTCTACCCCTTGCTTCCAGGTTTGTGATAATCTGATCGTTCCTGACCTGTCCTCCCTCGTGTCTCTGCAGGATAACAGCCGTCGGGTGGACAATGTGCTCAAGTTGTGGATCATCGAAGCGCGGGATCTTCCCCCTAAAAAGCGCTACTACTGCGAGCTCTGTCTCGATGACATGCTATACGCACGAACCACCAGCAAACCCCGGACCGACACCGTGTTCTGGGGAGAACACTTTGAATTCAACAACCTGCCTGCGATCCGGAGCCTGCGCCTGCACCTCTATAAAGAGACGGACAAGAAGAGACGCAAGGTACCGCCTGCTGGAGACGCCGTTGAACCCGACTCTGAGGCGCGGTGTTTTTTTTTTTTACCAACATTAACGTTTTACTGATAACAGATCAATAATAACCAATCAATAAATGAGAAATATACATTTACAGTAAGTTTGACATGATTGTGGTGTAAGAACCAGGACCTGAGCGCTGATCCTCCTCTGTGTGGTCCACAGGAGAAGAGCACGTACCTCGGTTTGGTCAGCATCCCCATCTCCAGCATCACGGGCCGACATTTTGTGGAGCAGTGGTACCCCGTCATCCAGCCCAGTGTCCTCGCTAAGGGCGGCGGTGTGGGCAGCGGGAAGGTCATTAACGCCTCACTGCGGCTCAAGTCGCGCTACCAGACCATGAGCATCCTGCCCATGGAGCTTTATAAAGAGTTTGCAGAGTACGTGACCAATAATTACCGTACCCTGTGCGCCGTGCTGGAGCCGCTCCTGAGTGTGAAGAGCAAAGAGGAAGTGGCCTGCGCCCTGGTGCACATCCTACAGAGCACCGGCAAGGCCAAGGTGTGTGCGTTAGCATTTGGGGGGGGGAGGGGCTAATTAAGGGTCACCCATTGAGAAAAAACATTATGAATATTGTCATTTTATTTTATTGATTCTTTTTTGTTTTATTAATTTCTTCTTTTACACTGAGACGATAACATTACATTATTATATTATCTTTATCATTTTAGATTTAAAAATGATACATAATCTGTACATTTAGGACAATAACAATTCACACACTGCAAAGTCCAAAACTTACAGGCATGTCTTTAATTTGGCACCAATAGGCCAAAAAAGAAACTGTTAGTGATGATGAGATCTTTGATTTCGGAAGATAAAAGAAGGATTAAGGGATTAAAAGAGAGAGAGGAAGATTAAAGGGGACATGTCCTAATTAATATGAAGCAGTAAAGTCCAACTGAAGTGTCCAGATGCAAAACCCTGATGGTTTGACCCTGAACCCTGATGGTTTGACCCTAAACCCTGATGGTTTGACCCTGAACCCTGATGGTTTGATCCTAAACCCCGATGGTTTGACCCTGAACCCTGATGGTTTGACCCTGAACCCTGATGGTTTGACCCTAAACCCCGATGGTTTGACCCTGAACCCTGATGGTTTGACCCTGAACCCTGATGGTTTGATCCTAAACCCAGATGAAAGTAAATACATAATGTGTGTAGTTTGAGGCTCAGATTTTTATTTTGATGTGAAGTTTATTTTTCTTGATTTCCACAGGATTTCCTGTCAGACATGGCACTGAGTGAGGTGGATCGCTTTATAGACAGAGAGCATCTGATCTTCAGGGAAAACACACTGGCCACCAAAGCCATAGAGGAGTACCTCAAACTGGTTGGACACCGATACCTTAAAGACACCATCGGTATGTGATGGGGAGGATTAGAACCCGCTGCTGGGTCCATCTGAGACCAGACGCTGAGTCATTCTGTTTTACAGGTGAGTTTATCCGGGCGCTATACGAGTCAGAGGAGAACTGCGAGGTGGACCCCATGCGGACCCCGCCCTCCATGCTGCCGGACCACCAGGCCAACCTGAGGATGTGCTGCGAACTTGCACTCTGCAAAATCATCAACTCCCATTGGTCTGCTTTTCATATGGTTTTACCTCAACTCCCCCCCCCCCCCCATATCCTCCAACCTGAACACCCCAGTGTGGGTCCTGAGCGTGCACCCTTTTTTCTCCTCGCAGTGTGTTTCCACGGGAGCTGAAGGAGGTGTTTGCATCATGGCGTGTGCGATGCGCTGAGCGAGGCCGCGAGGACATTGCAGACCGACTCATCAGTTCCTCGTTGTTCCTGCGCTTTCTGTGTCCCGCCATCATGTCCCCATCGCTGTTCAACCTGACCCAGGAGTACCCGTCTGAGCGAACGTCCCGCACCCTCACGCTCATCGCCAAGGTGGTGCAGAGCCTGGCCAGCTTCTCCAAGTCAGTCACTAGAGTCCACCGCCATCCAGGACCGACCCATGCTCCCCATCCAGGCCCGAATCATTCCCGCTGTCCAGGCTTGAACCATTATCACTGAACTACTAATCTCAACTCGTGCGTCTCATCCATCTCAACCCCATGGTCTCAGATCAGCATCAGAACACACCCACCCACTCCATCTCAGAGTTCAAATTTATTTAGACCTCCTTATGTCATTTAGTGCAACATTACAAGTTCTAATTGCTATTACAGCAGTAAAGCACTTGAGGGCAGCATTGTTGTGAATAATTCATGGAAAAGCTGAGTACACTTACAATCATTTTCTGTGATTTATTCACATTAATATACAACCTCAAGTGTTTTATTGCTTTTATAAAACATTTACAATAACATTATAATTAAGAAAAGATTCATTTATAAATGTGTTTATTAAAAGTAATCTTAACAAGTACATCTTATCATCTAGTCCAGTTTTTAAAGTAAACACTGATTAATAAGAAACTAAATTTTGGTTTCTCTGCTGAACAGATACTGCCATCTAGTGGGAAAATTACAGTCCTTTAAAAAACTGTGTGCCGTTTATATTAATCTGTATTTTATGATTTAAAATAATGTATATCACACATTGATACAGTGGTAAAGCACTCAGAGCTTCATCACTGAATTCAGAACCCCCCCCCCCTTCCCCCCAGCCTTGCACTGAGTCCAACAGCTTTGGAATGAACTAGAACCGAGATTGTGAGACAGTTCCTCTCATCCAGCATCCTCCTCTGACCTCTTAAATGTCATTCTGGATAATTGGACCCAAATTTAGCAGAACCAACATGTTCCTACTGCGTTATCTAATCTCTGTTCGTCGCTGAACAGGTCAGCGTGGTCTGTGACACCGAAAATTCACAATAATGAAAATAATAAGGATGATAAAAGCACAAGAATCACAAATAATAAAATACATTTGACATTTTATTAAAGCTTTCCAGCAATAACGCCACATAACCGCATCCCACAATCCCACAGTCTACTGCAGTCCAGGAATCTGCCCGTCTCATGCTCGCCCTCCAGCACGTTGCATTCGAGCCTTTATGATCCGGCCGTCACCCGTGTTTCGGTGGCCGTGAGTCCGTGTGTCCTGCTCCCCTCATCAGAACCACCCTCATTTAGCCGATCTGTGCACAGCGCAATGTCGTTCTACCAAAGAGTTTAACTTCTGTTCTGTCGCTGTTCTGTCTGTGTCAACATCGCACTCATCACCTGTCTCTCTCTCTCTCTTCAATCCCCCCTTTTCTCTGTCACCCATCCATCACTCCGCCCTCTCTCCTTGTTCTCCTCATTTTTTACTGTCGCACTCCTCCCTCCTCTACCTGTCTGTTCTTTTTCCATTGGCTCTTTCTCTCTGTATCTCCTCTCTCTCTCTCTCTCTCTCTCGCTCTCTCGCTCTCTTTCTTGGTTCCTCTCTCTCTCTCTCTCCCACACTCCTCTTTGCTCTGTGTATTCTGTAGGTTTAGTGGTAAGGAGGATCACATGATCTTTATGAATGAGTTTTTGGAGATGGAGTGGGGCTCCATGCAGCAGTTCCTCTATGAGATCAGTAACGTGGACTGTGGAAGCAACGCCGGGGCGTTCGAGGGTTACATCGACCTCGGCCGAGAGCTCTCCATCCTGCACAGCCTGCTCTGGGAGGTCATGGCTCAGCTAAGCAAGGTAACGACAACGTGTGACTGCAGCATCACAGTGTGGAGGCACTTAGAATTACTATGATACTAAAAACGTTTAAAATTAAAAATAAAACTTCAAAATACGATTCATTAAAAAGTTGACGCAAGATTAAACAGCACACATGATACTGCACCGCTGCTGGGTAACTACACTGGAGCCTTTGATTTGTTGCTAGGTTGTTGCTAGTTGGATACTAAAGCAGTATGGTACTCAAGGGTGCGGTATTATTGTTAATAAATCACAGAAATGAGGTATTAGTACACAATAATACACAACCTTGATGTTAACTGAATGTTAATAATCTGCTCTTCTGCGACGTTTTTTAAAGTGAAGGCTGATTGCTGAGTAACAGGATTCCGGACTCTAGCAATCAAAAACTGCCATCTAGTGGTCAAATTACATATCACAGTTTTGGGAATTGGCTCGCTGTTTATATTAATCTGTATTATGTTATTTAAAATAACATATGTATTGTATAATGCATGCAGCGGTGTGTGTTATTGTCAACAATGTCACAGCTGGACAAACAGCTCATCCAATCAGATTTTAAGAACCGGAACTCCCTGATTTATGTGTATATCAGATGCTGGCTAGAATATCAGTAAATGGGGTTTGTGTGTAGTTGTTGGGTTGTTGCCAGGTGGTTGTTAGGGTATTTATTTGTATTTTGCAGGGTTACTAGCTCGGGACCCAGAAATCATTATTCTAACCTGTAGATGTTTTTAATGTTTAATGTTAAATGTAAATTTTGTGAATCGTTGTCATCTGCTTTATGACAGTAAGGTTTAAAACTACACAACGTAAGTTTGTTCTTTTTGTTTCTGTCAGGATGCAATTCTGAAACTAGGTCCTTTACCTCGCCTGCTCAATGACATCAGTGTTGCTCTACGAAACCCCCAACTGCACCGACAAGCGAGTCACCAACCCCCAGAGCGCCACCTCACTCGCCCACCCTTCAGCCGGCCTTCCACCAACGACTTCCAGAGTCTGATGATGAGGGAACAGAACAGGTATCTTCTTTAATCGTGCACATTTACCCTCCGCTCCGCAGTTTAGAAATGCATTAATTAAAAGTAAAATTCTTAATAATCTGCTCTTCTGTGATGTAATCTAGTCTTGTTTTTTAAAGTGAACGCTGATTGATAACAGGATTCCAGTTTCTCTAACAACCAAGTACTGCCCTCTAGTGGCCAAATTACAGAACACAACTTATGAAAAACATTGGGAATATAGTGTAATGTATATCACACATTGATATGAATGTAAAGCACTCAGAGGTGTGTGTTATTGTCAATCAGATTTAGGGAGCGGAACCACCTGTTTTATAAATATGTTTATGTAATGTTTATATTTGTCTGTATAGTTCTATAGATATCTCACGCATGCCGTCTCCTACGTCTGGGATGTCAGGAAGTGGAGCTTTATCTCACCCTGGCATGGGTGCTTTTGATCGAGATCCCCGTGGCAACAAAGACATGTTCTATGTGTCACGCCCACCTCTTGCTCGCTCCAGCCCCGCCTACTGCACCAGCAGTTCTGACATCACAGAGCCTGACCCAAAGGTAAATACTGGGAGACATTTAAAGTTTGCAGTTATATAACACTGAAACGTTTCTTTAACATTTCAGTTTCTTTAAAGTACCCTTCAAAAAATAATGTTTTTGGAGAAATTGTTTAATTTATTTCATTTCTGTAATCTGTTCTGTTTTGGAAAGTCAGTTTTATAATAAATATATTTATAAGTGTACTAACTATTAACAAACTTAAACGTGCTTCTGATTGGATGGCGTGTCTGCCCCCTACAGGTGCTGAGTGTTAATAAGAGCGTCTCTATGATGGACCTGCAGGATTCGCGCATCAACAGCATTTCCAACCTGCACTCGGTGAACGACATGCTGAACTCGTCGCAGGGCTCCATCGCGGGGCTGGGCAGTTTCGGGGGGGCACCTCTGAGACTCGGGGGGATGAGGTTCAGCCATTCAGGCGGCTTGGCCTCGGACTCCCTCTCCCAGCAGCAGCAGCACGCGGCGGCCGCCATGCACGTACCGCTCTCCTTCCAGAACCCTCTGTTCCACCTGGCCTCCGACGGGCCGCAGTACCACGCCCAGGCCCATGCCGCCTCACACGCCGCGCCACTCCTGCTCGCGCCGGAGCCTGAGAACGGGCACGTGGGCTTCGGAGTGCCGGCCTTCGGTCACGGCGGCTTCTCTCGCAGCGAGGATCTGTCCGCCCTGCGCACGCAGAACAGCCTGGTTCAGCCGAGCATCGTCCACTCACACAGCTACAGCGACGACTTCACCCGTCAAAACCAGGCTGATTACGCGCGCCGACAGCTCTCCCTGCAGGTGCAGGTGTGTCATCGTTACCTCAGTAATGACATCAGCACTAACGTTTTAAAGTCAGCTGTTTTCTAAACGTTATTCCCGTCTGTCTGCAGGAGAACCTTCATCAGCAGGTCTTAATGGGCATGGCCCCGCAGACCGCCACAGGCACCGGTACCCCGGCCTCGGTCGCCACGCCCCCGGCCACCATGCACCCTGTCCGCCAGGCCTCGATGGCCCCGTCCGTCGCACAGCGCATGAAACCTCAGCCCTCCCACCAGCTGTCGGTCAGCGCGGCTGCTAACTCCACTCCCCCCAAAGCGCGACCCCAGAGCGGCAATCTGCTTCAATCACCCGAGTCCAGTTTTGGGGCGAGGCCGTTGCCACGGCAGCAGCTTTCTGTAAAGGATAGTCCAGCCCCTGGCCTTCCTCATCAGTCCAGCACAGCCAGTGACAACCAAGTACCACAGGGGGGCGCTAGTGAGAACGCTGAGAACACCCAGAGTGATACACCTGCTAAAGCGGCACCTCAAACCAACCCGCAGCACCTACTGAAACCAACTACTAACAAACAGGTACACAACCCACACACACCACAACAACAGAATAAACGAAACTTAAGGTTAATTACTGACATGTCAATCATTCTGATGTGTGTCAGGGCTCCAAGTCTCCCTCCACTCTGAACCCGCCCACTCCGGCGTCTGAGCGCACCGTGGCCTGGGTGTCCAACATGCCGCACCTGTCGGCTGACATCGAGAGTCTTCGCGTTGACAGAGAGGACCTGAAATTGAAGGAGCACTCCAAGAGCATGGACGAGTCTCGGCTGGACCGGGTCAGTCTCATCGCTCTCACTGACCTCAACAAATCCAAAAAACAATGGGAATTAAACAAAATGAAAATGATTAAGGATGAAGCCTATCCTGTTACTCGTTGAGTAAAAGATCAGCAGCCTGTCCCGGGTATCTGCAGAGAGAGGAGAGAGAGAGAGAGAGAGCGCAAACATTTGTATTTATTTAAGAAACTGTTTTCTAATAATGACTTATTTAAATATGTAGTGTAAGTCCAGGTTGCTATGGTTACTCACTTTGTTGGCTGCCTCGTTCATGACACTGAAGTGCATTTTGAAAAAAGAATAACTGAAGTAGTGTGTAGGGAGTACCTAAGTGCACTTTATTAGAACGCTGTGGAATGGAACACAGCCGTTTGTGTACAGCAGTGACTTCAGCAACTTAACATAATAAGTGTTTAAATACTTTTGTGTTTGGGATTGTGCAGGTGCGCGAGTATGAAGAGGAGATCCACTCACTGAAAGAGCGTCTGATGATGTCCCACCGAAAGCTGGAGGAGTACGAGCGCCGGCTCCACTCACAGGAGCAGCAGACCAACAAGATCCTGCTGCAGTACCAGAGCCGACTGGACGACAGCGAGCGCAGGCTGAGGCTGCAGCAGGTGGAGAAGGATTCGCAGATTAAAGGCATCATTAACAGGTCATAACTCTGTGTGTGTGTGTGTGTGTGTGTGTGTGTGTGTGTGTGTGTGTGTGTGTGTGTGTGTGTGTGTATTCAACTTAAGAGAGTTTACATGGAAACCTTTAACAAACCAAAGCGGGTGGTGCCGTGGTTACTGCTCTCACCCCACTGCACTCTCACCAACTGTTCTGGTTTCAACTTAGGATTTCTATGCAGCAATGACATAGCAGTGTCCTTTCTCTATGGAGTTTGGTAGGTTTTCTCCACCTCTGCGTGCCGGTTTTCCTTCCTGAAACTCTGCTACCAGTTGAAATGATACTAAATGCTCTGCGTGTGTCCGGCTCCTCTGTGAGCAGGTTCAGGTTACACAAAATAAAATCAGTGTGCGTGTCTGTGCTGAGCTCAGAACCATCAGCATCCCAATTCATCCCCAAACCAAAGTCCCACAGTGATGATGTTTAAACTGCACAAAAGGGCTGCACCACCCAAATTTGAATTTGGCTGCAAAAAATAAACCAACCGAGTTCATCTGAAAGGTAGGTGAACCTACCAAATCCCCAAGTGTGAACATGATAGGTGTGGCTAATAAACTGGCAACTCTGTGTATGATTGATCTGACAGGGAATGGAACTGACTGACAACAGATGTTGAGATGGTTGTGTGTTTAACGGGTTGTGATTGTGGAGTTTTGTGATTGCGTTGATGTGTGTTGTGTTTCAGGCTGATGGCGGTGGAGGATGAGTTGAGGGGGAGTGGCGAACCTGACCTCAAAACCCGAATTTTTACAGGAGAGGTCTGTCTTTTTCCTACACGCATGCACACACGCAACAAAGTGACATTTATACATACTGTACAATTTATTTATACACTCCCCCAAACAATACAAACCAAATATTGTTCCAATTATACTGTTCATTAGAAAATGTGCTGTTTTGTGTTATTGATCACATTAAGATTAAAGTGAATATTACTCTTTTGATCTCAAAACCAAATGTTTTCACTCTTTGGTTAATACTTTGGTGTGATGCTAAACTTTTGGCAGGATCTCTAATCTCTAATTAAATGTAAATATGAGTTCACATGACATCGTCTGCAGCAGCACTGTGGGTCTCTGAGCGCCATCTAGTGGGCTATGAAGGCCATACTGACTCTGATTAAATAGTCTGTAATATAAACAACTACAAATCTTTACCAAAAACACCAAATACACACCTAACACTAACAACCACAAATACACAACTATGTCTGTGTCAATTGTTTTGTATTTATCGTTATTTTGTATTGCACAATCTGTTGCATGTGTGCAGTTTATGTTGAGTTGTGTAGCTGTTTAATGTAGCACCTTGTTCCAGGAGAACATTATTTCGTTGCAGTGTATACTGTACACCACCATGTTGTTGGAATGACAAATAAAACACTTGAACTTAAAATAACACTGATCACAATAAGTTTTAGGTGTGTATTTGTTGTTAGGGTTAGGTGTGTATTTGTTGTTAGGGTTAGGTGTGTATTTGTTGTTAGTGTTAGGTGTGTATTTGTTGTTTGGGTTAGGTGTGTATTTGTTGTTAGTGTGTACTTGTTGTTAGTGTGTTAGGTGTGTATTTGTTGTTAGTGTTAGGTGTGTATTTGTTGTTAGTGTTAGGTGTGTATTTGTGGTTGTCGTGCAGTAACATTTTGAGCAATCAGTATATTTATGACAACAAATTAAACAGAGTGCTGATTGTGTGTGTGTGTGTGTGTGTGTGTGTGTGTGTGTGTGTGTGTGAGTGCGGTCACAGTGCTGTGTGTGTGCGTGTGTGGTCACAGTGGTGATTGTGTATTGTGTGTGTGTGTGAGGTCACTGTGCTGAGTGGTCAGGTGACTTGTGCTGTACTAAAATCAGGGTCAGTAGGTTAAAGGTCAGTCTGCACAGAGATGCCAGTTTTTAATTCAGTTGGTCAGAAGAACCGAACTGTAAACATTTTTAAGGTTCTAATGGTTTTGTTCTGAACTGTAATGCGTGTCTCCTGACGGGACGTTCCCTGTGTGCATGTAGATGTTCCTCAGTGCTGTGAGTTCTCCTGAAGCTCTGTAGATCCACAGCGTTTGGTCTCCTAACTCTCTGATCTTCATCTGTGAGGAGGGAGAGCAGTGAACCTGTCTGTGTTCTGCAGGGAGTTCACAAACTTATGATTTAAAGCAGACAGAGAAGAAGGCAGACCTGAGGAACTCATAATGAACATCTCCTTCATTAACCATCATGGAGCTGAGTGACCTCACGTCCTGACCTTTAAAACACACAACGCTTCCTGATGTGAGGCTCAAGCTGCTTGGCGCACGCTGGAGAAGTGCAGGACTGATCAGGGGGGTGGGAGGGGG
>JAOUQT010000009.1:13109683-13127454 GCA_025769995.1 Xyliphius kryptos | reverse complement strand
CACAACCCTTAGATTGATAGTCCAATGCCCTAACCACTGAATCAGGTCTAGGGCGGCGCGGTGGCTTAGTGGTTAGCATGTTCGCCTCTCAGCGCTGGGGGTTCCCGGTTCGAATCCCGATCTGGGTGGATCCCTGTCTGCGTGGGTTTTCTCAGGGTTCTCGCGTTTCCTCCCACAGTCTAAAAACATGGATTCCAGGTAAATTGAATGCTCTAAATTGCCCCATATAGTGTGTATTTGTGTGTGTGGACGTGTGAGTGAGTGTCCAGCGATGTATTGGCACCCTGTCCTAGATGTATCCGTCTGAGATGTTCTCCCCTGGATGGGCACCGCGACCCTAGTAGAGGAATGAGCAGAAGATAATGGATGCCAATGGCTGCCAATGCAGACAGCTGAGCAATTTGAAGCAACCAATTTCCCGTTTGTAGGGGCAGTTGTAGGCTTGTGGTTAAGGAACCAGTCTTGTAACCTGAAGGTCGCCGGTTCGTTTCCCAGTCCTATCAAGTACAAGGCTGAAGTTCCCCCTGAGAAGGCCACCCAACCCCAATTGCTCCATTGGCGCTGTATACAAGGCTGCCCACCACTTTACCAGTGTGTGTATTTGTGTGTGTTTCACAGCACGGATGGGTGTATCTGCCCAGCGCTCGAGATGTTCTCCCCTGGATGGGCACGGTGACACTAGTAGAGGAATGAGCAGAAGATAATGGATGGATGAAATCAGACACTGACCAACCAACCAACCAACCAACCAACCAACCAACACCTTCACCCAAACATTTTCACTTCGGCTCAGTGCATTTGATTCAGGTTTACTTGCCCTACATGTCTTTGGACTGTTGATGAAAACTGAAGCTTTCAAAGGAAACCCATGCAGAAATAGGGAGAATATGCAAACTTTACCCAGAAGGGACCCTGTCCACTTACTCTGAAGTTGAACCCCAGACCAGAACAATGTTACCTACTGCAACCATAGCTAAACCACATCTGTGGTTCCAAAACATAATCTTACAGGTCTGCATTCTTTCTGAATCATCTCCTTATCTTCAAGTAATTCAAGTTCAAGTCATTTATTTATATAAAAATTTTACAACAGTACGCTGTAACAGAGTAGCTTTACAGTGTCCTGAGCATGAACCCCCAAAGAGCAAGCCGAAGTAACAGAAGCAAGAAATAAACCCTCTAATATGTTGTTTTTTGCAAGTAACCTTGGGATAACCAAGGCTCAGTGGGGGACTCCTTGAGCATCAGCAGTGTAGGACAGCCATGTACAGATTGTATAGTGATTAGGTGTCCGTTACCTTCTCCCAAATCCTCTACAAGGGAGATTATGGTAACAAGGGCTGATCCCCATGCCCATTCAGTGGAAAACGTTTCGGGCGTTGAACAGATACACCCAGGACAGGGCGCCAATGGAGCCAGCTGAGAAATTTGGAGCCACCAATTCCCCGTTTGTAAGGGCATTTGTAGGATTGTGGTTAATGAACCCGTCTTGTAACCTGAAGGTCACCGGTTTGATTCCCAGTCCCACCACGTACAAGACTGAAGTGCCCTTGAGCAGGACACCTAACCCCAAATTGCTCCCCGGACGCTGTATACAAGGCTGTATTTGTGTGCATCACTGCACGGATGTGTTTAACGTGGAGGACAAATTCCTTTGTATGTAAGCACTGTAGGCAAAATAGATCACTTTGAATCCATGTTTTTGGACTGTGGAAGGAAACCCCATGGAGAACATGGAAACTCCACCCAGATGGGGATTGTAAACTGGATACCCTGCGCTAATGCTAATAGATGTGCTAACCGCTACACCACCATGCTGTCCCTCATTGAAGATCAATATCTTATTCGGACGTATTAATCATCTTGAGGGCCAACTTTCATTTCGCTTCATTTTAGTAAGATCTTAAGGTTTCTAAAACAGGTTTTCCATCAAGTTCTGGAAAAAAATTAGCCGTTCAGCTGCAGGGAAAGCATTAAACACGTTCCTGGTTCATATCAGAACAACATTTTCAGAACCCCCTGCGTTCTACGACAAGCAGCTAGCGTGAAATGCGGCAGTTACAATTATCCCATCCTGCTGACTTTTAAAATAAGTGAAGAAGCTCGAGGATGTGGGAGGGGCACTGGCAGTGGGGTTTAATTGGGAGTGAAAGACTGTAAGTCTTTTATGACACCCAGACTGGTGATGTGAAGGGACTAAAAGGAAGCTTTGATGCACGACATCAGGAAACTGAAGAGTTTAGTGCAGCAGACCCCGGTCTCCAGCCGTTTTTATTAGATTTCAGTGTTTGGGGGATTTTCTAACCAAATCACACAGTGAGACTAACCAAGACACATTCCAAAACTATTCCAAAAATGACCACAATGACCTCAATAACTATATATATTGAGGATTAAGTCTCCAAACCATTGGATACACACAAACTAGCCACATCCTCTTTTCTCCTGATGGAGTCCCACCCCCTCTTGTTTCCTAACATGGCCACCGCTTCACAGAAACAACAAATCCTTTAATGTTTTACAAATTCAGTCGCATATTTTTGGAGAAATGTCATCAACCAAAGTGTGGCTCTCAAAGTTCTCAACATGGCTGTAACCTTCGTTTGCCATCGTTGGGATACCTTTCGGAGACGTGCGATCTGTTGTTCTTAGTCACGGCGGCCTGCTCAACAATACGCCGACTGCGTGAATACGTTTGGAGTTTAGGGTGGCGAGGCAGAAACATCATACAGTAGAACAGTGGTTTTCAACCCGTGGGCCTCGGCCCCCCAGTGGGCCGCAGATGTACTGCAAGGGGGCCGTAGGCCAAAATTCTTTTTTTTTTGCACACGACACGCAGTGCTAGCTAGTGGATTGGTTAACATGCTGAGCTATCTATTTGATTACTAACTAGTTAGTTAGCTACTTCAGTCTGAGTAAAGCCGTTGTGCACATCACGGATAAATGGTTAAAAACAGGGTCTTTGACAACAAAAGACTCTGAAGCTGGACCATCTACAGTGAAGCAGCCGCTGTATCTCCTACTGAGGGAACCGAGAAGAGCGTTAGGTGACAAAAAGTGTTGTAAGTGGTTAGTTCCTTTTGTGTGTGACTGTGCAGTGACACGTCACATGGGTAGTTGCACTGAATTTAGTTTTAAATGGCAATGAAAAATATTCTGGGGGGCTGTGGAAAGTTTTGGTTAAGTGGGCCTTGGGTTGCTAGAGGTTAGGAACCTCTGCTGTAGAACATCAGGAGAATCAGAGCTTTCCTAACAGAACAGGCTCCTCAGCTGCTGGTCCAAGCCCTCATTCTAATCCAGATTATATTATTGTAATGCTTTGCTTGCCGGTCTCCCATTTTCCACAATCACTACGGTTGGTTCCAAACTCTGCAGTCCGAGTTGGGTTTAACCAGCCCAAGTGAACCCATGTCACTTTATTCCTCCTCTCTCTCCATTGGCTTTCTGAAGCTTTTCGCGTTCAGTTCAAGATACTGACTCCGGCCTACAGGACAGTCTCTGGATCTGTCCCCTCTTACCTTCAGTCTATCTTTCCTAAATACACCCGTTCACTACGCTCTAGTGATTCTGACTCACCATGGCACTAATTCTCACACATTTTCTTCACCACGACGAAATGGTGGAACGATCTTCCCGACACCATCCGTAAAACCTCTTCTAATTGACCAAATCCAAATGTAATGGAGAGCATTTGGCCTTCATAACCTCCGTTACACCAGTCCTTTCTGGTCGATGGAAACTCTCCCCCCGCGGCTTGCGCTGTTCCTGGTTTTAAATGGTGCACACATCCCTCAGAGTTCCATCAAATTCCATTACCAACGGCTCCGCCTTCTCCCCCCCAGCGCCACGTGTTCCTGCCACACCGTGTTTTTTGACTGTGGAAGGAACCAGAGAACCAGGAAAAAAAACCCACACGGACACAAGGAGAACATGGAAACTCCACCCTGGAACCTCGGTTCTAAGAAGCAGACGTGCCAACCTCTATGCCACTGTCCCCAGCATGTATTGGCGCCCGCTCTGGGTGTATCTGGCCGTTCCTCAAAATGTTCTTCTTTGGAGGGGCAGGAAGATAAAGAGATGAGATGTTTGGGTGCAGGATTTTTACCCAGGTTCAAGTGACAAGAGGCTACAATGCTGTTACCCATCACTCCAGCTACAGTCAACGTCTTTAAAGTTAGCCTCAAGTTAGCTTCAACTTGAAATCCTTGTTCCAAAGCTTCCAAAAAGCATTCGTTGGAGTGGGGCTTTTGCATAGCGGGTATGGTCCTGTATCTGAGGTTTCTTTTCTGGTTTAATAACACAATATGTTTAAATGTACATTTTAAAAATAGTTCTATCTTCATAATTAGAAGCTGTGCACACATATAGAGGGTGTTATAAAATATTATGAGGGTGGAATGTGCTTATAGGTCAATTTGATTGTGAATCTTTGATATGCATGTTTACATAGAGACTGTTGTGTTGTTGGGAATGCCGATAATGTAACGTGGACGTATGAATGAGGTGATAACATTCAGCCATGATAAGTTACTGCAGTCTCTGCTTGTGTTACTTCAATAAAAAATGCAGATAAGAGTCTATGGGGGAGAGAATGCGATTTGGCACCTCCGTAAATCTGTTGACAAGAAGCAGTTGTGGGTCGGTTTAATTAACGCGGCACACACGACTCGTGCCAGATGCGGATTTTCCTCAAAGGCACGTCAGTGCAGGAAACAGGTGATGGAGAGGGCTATTTATCAGGCGTGATTAAGGCTGAACCTGGCCCCACCCCATTTTTCCCCCAGTTCCAAGCCCGGCCCAGGACTAAAACGCGAGGGGAGAGTGAGCCACCCTACCAAAGAGCAGACGGCAGGGCATAGAGAGAGCACTTGGACACCCAGCTCAGGCTTTACAGCCTTATAGACGTGCTCTCAACTGCTCATACTCTCTCTCTCTCTCTCTCTCTCACACACACACACACACACAACATACACAGAGACACAATTTGCTCAGCTCATTCAGAGACACGGGTTAGGTGGCCTCACGTTTCACCTTGCACTGCCCCAGAGTGAGGGGAGAGGGAGTCTCTGCAAGGTGCAGCTATCACACAGTTCTTCCACAGCCGGGTACTTTTAAGTCAAGTGATCTGAGAGCTTGGGGGAAACCTGAGAGGAGCTGGAAACTTCTTTGCAGATGGAATTACAAAGCACTGCATCACCTCTGTAAAGACCAAGACTGGCAGCAGCAGGACGAACACACACACCAACACAATACAAATCCTAGTATCCAAATTCTAACCATGAAGGCTTCCTGGTGATAGCACATGGTTCGTGTTGGGCGGCGAATGGGGAGCAACAGCATGCTGGCTGCCTGTGCGGGGTGCTTTTCGGGAGTCTGACCCACCATGTGCGAATGGACAGCCAACACCGCAGTCCTCTTCGTCGACCCGGCCCGTCTCGGGCCACTCCTTCTCCCATGCATTCGCCTGGCGTGCCTGTCTCTGCTCGTCTTGGCCAGTTCGGTTCTCGCAGGATGCCCGGCCGGACTCGCACAAGACCCGCTGCACGTGTTGGCGCGAGGTACGAACTGTTCCTGGACTCTGGAGCGCCACACACGCAGCTATAATCATCTGGAGGGTGATGTGCGGCTGCGACGCCTCTACTCAGCCAACAAGTTCTTCCTCTGCATTGACAAGAGCGGCAAGGTGGACGGAACCCGGCGGAAAAACTACCCCGACAGTGAGTATCCAGAGCGGAGGTGTTTTTTTTTTTCTCTCCCATGGCTTTAGAAAGGGTGCGGATCTGATGATTGCACAGGATTTTATTTTTATTGCCATGCAATCTGCTTTATGGCTTTATTGCTCTCTTGGGATTTCTCTGTCAGTACGCAGAACATCCGACCGCCAATGTTCTTAAGGGCTTGTGAAGAAGGGTGTTACAAAGCTACAAACCAAGCTGAATTTTAAAAATTGGGATATATTATACCAAGTTTCCCAAGGTAATTCAAAATAACGTAAAGATTTTCGAATAAGAGTCCAGTTGTCATAGATACCTTGGCATGGGGACTTAATGAAGTTGTAATACTTCCCATACTTTCCTAAAACCGTATTTTTGGGGGGTTTTGCGCCTATCCCCAGCAAGATGAAGATCCGGTTGATGACGGATGTGTTTTTAGGAAACGCCGTAGACGTCAGGTCAGTGTCAGTGATGGCTTTGCATGGCGATGACCTCCATTTGACATCTTGTGTTTCGTTTCCACGTCATTTGTCGCTATAAATCACGTAATCTGGCTGGATGTCAATAGGCTTACACTTTCTTAACAAGTCCCAGTTGAACATGACCCAGCCCTATTATCTTGTGGAAACCGAAGCTTCACGATGTGACATCGATCCCATGTCGAGAGGTCAGCGGAGGCCGTACGTCAATCAGCCCGTGTCTGTGCATTACGGGCACGAGGCTGAAACGTCGCCGTGGTTCCGGGCTTGACCTTTCAGTCTGACTGGGTGTTTATATGTGTTGCCCAGTTGCCTTTTTTACAAACAGTGTGAATCATCTGTTCCAGAGCAGCTGGGTGCACAGCTGTCCAGCTGTGTTGCATGAACTTGCATGAAAATTAGGCAGAATTCATATTTCATGCTGCTTGGTATGCAGCAACAGTTGACCCTCAGCGTGTCCGTTTGGGGTCAGACTTCCGATTTCATCAAGATTTATCTACAGCCCACTTTCACAGTCGTCTATAAGTATTTGGGAATCCCTTTGGAAAACACAGGTTGTGCACATATTAATGCACACAGCTTTTAATTGAAATCCTACACATATATAGGGAGAGGATATTTGGGTGGCACAGTGGCTTGGTGGTTAGCACGTTCACCCGGGGGTTCCCGGTTTGAGTCCCGATCTGGATGGAGTTTCCATGTCCTCCCCATGTCCACTTGGGTTTTCTCTGGGTTCTCCGGTTTCCTCCCACAGTCCAAAAACATGGATTGGTGCCCTGTCCTGGGTGTATCTGCCCAGCGCTCGAGATGTTCTCCCCTGGATGGGCATGGGGAGCCCCACCGCGACCCAAATAGAGGAATGAGCGGAAGACACGTCACCTAAATTATTTAAGACTTGTTTTAATATTACATTTATTAATACCAGCGATAGATTGACGCCCTGTCCCGGGCCCATCAGTGCCCGAGACGTTCTCCACTGGATGGGCATGGGGAACCCCACTGTGATCCTTGTTATCAACACATACAGTTTAAATTTCAAACTTTGTCTCAAGGAACCAAATAGAAAAACAACATCCTACATTCATTCATTTATTATCGTCCGCTTAATCCTCTACGAGGGTCGCGGGAGGGGATCCCCATGCCCATCCAGTGGAGAACATTTCGGGCACGGGGCAGATACACCCAGGAAATGGTGCCAGCCTATCGCTGGGCACACACTCACTCACATACAGACTATAGGAGCAATTAATCCCTGTTTTTGGACTGTGGAAGGAAACCGTAGAAACCGGAAACCTATAGGGACACGGGGAGAGGCTGTAGTTTGCCCACCCCTTGCTTTATAATTTTTTCCCCCCTTGATTTTATACTTACGTGTTTTTAGAATGCTAAAACGTGATTGGCTGATTGGCTCGTGGTGGATTACCTATTAGGAGGACGGACGGTTGACCCCTCTTTATTTGCTGAACCTTTATATGATGTGAACCAGTCAGAAGGTCCACTGCTTCATTAGAACATCTCGTTATTTTAATATGATATTAATTATAATTAAAAAAACCTAAAAAAGGCTTTTTGTTTGTAAAAGTGCCAGTTGGATTGTGAGACACTGATCCCATCACATGATACAGTAATGAACTGCTAAAGATCTCAGTAATTAATGAGCTTATTTACACCTGCTGTTACACCCCGTCCTAAATATCAGGGTTAAATACGACGGGATGCTCAAGAAGAAAACAGATCTTCAGTAAATCCTGAATGAAATGTCACTCGCGCTGTAAGACCACAAAACACAACGACAAATTTAATAAAAGGCAGCACAGGAGGGGCTCAGAAGTTCACCGGAGCCAATCTGGCACAAGCGTCCCTACATTTCCTCCCTGAAATGGCAAAATTACCATTCCTGGCGTTTGCTCAGCTTTGAAGCAGAAAATGTTCATGGTAGAGATTTGGCAACGGAATGAAAGGATTTATTGCATCTGCTTCCTGGGAAATGAAGCTCTGTAAATGTCAGCAGCGACATGAAATCAGCATTTCCAATAACAGCGATCGTGTAGCAGTTGATCTTAATAGCACTTCAGATTTAACTGAAAAGACACCGAGTCAGGAACCGATGAAGAGAACCAGGAACCGCCGACGTCCTGAAAACGTGAGAACCAAATTCACTTCATTTATTTACATTATGTGGACATAAGTGTTAGGACACGCCTCTTCATTAACCCATCCCTGTTGGTCTTCATGAGAACCTACAAGGCTGAAATTTGGCATCGTGATTCCCTCCCGTGTTCTTGGAAAAACGAATGTGTTCTGGTTTTCCTACGTTCGATTGTTCGTTCGCTACCGCCATCAAACGCAACACCTCGGATGGATTGCCGTTTGGTGAGAACCTACAAAGCTTAAACTCGGCTCTGTCATTCCTTATGATGTGTTTGGAAAACCCGCAGATAAATTACCATAAGAAAGCGAGCGCGTGGACGCCGTGTCAACTCACATTATATACATTCCACAGATTCATTTCAGATGTTTAATCCTCACTCTATAATAATAATACCTTCATTTAAATCTATAAACACCAATCACAGGGTTGATGCAGCTCTCTGGAGCAGTGAAGGTGAAGGATCCTTCTTAAGGACCCACACTGATAACTTCAGTGGACCTGGGATTTGAACCCACAACCTTCTGATTGATAGTCCAACACCCTGACCACTGAGCCACTTCTCCCTATCTATACCTATAAATGCCAAAGCCCTCACTTCCCAAATACTTACAGATCTCAAATTTGGCATCATGATTCCGTATCATGTCCTCACACAAATCAACTACTTCTCATTTTCCTAAATTTGAAGGTACGTTCAATATCGCCATCAAACGCAACACCTCAGGTGGACTGGGGTCTCTGTGAGTATTTTAATCGTCTCAAATCTCACTCTATAATAATATGTTCATGTGAAATATATAAACTCCAAACTGCTTTTCAACTTTCACGTTGTTAACAAGTTCTCCACCGTAGTGCAGCACGGCTATTCCGCCAGCATATATATAAAAATCTGATGTTTTCATTTCAAGTTTGTTTATCAAAATGTCTCCGCCCAGTTTGATATCGAAACCCTGCACGTTTTTCGTGTTTATATAATTCTTCGTCTCAGAACGAGCGTGGACTGGTGCGGACGTGGCCTCGGCGCCGCAGTGGGCCTCCTGGTTCTCTGAGTTGATGTTGATGGAAGGGGGCAGTTAGTTTCCTCTGCACGCATTGAATTTTTTAATGATATTGCATTAGCGGCGGCTGCACCTGATACCAGGCGGCTGCTCTGAATCAGGATGTGGTAACCTTTACATTCCCGGGCCGCTCGCTGTGGGGGATTAGAGTGGATGGGACTTGACATCAGGCAGTTTAAGTGGAAAACAAGGTGGAAACGAGGAAAACGAGAAATAATTATGAATAGAAATAAATCAATGTGACCTGCAGCGCGTTGCCGTGAGGCGCGCCGTTTCTTTACGTCTTTATTCGGCCGTGTGTTTGTATTTTGTGGCTCTGCTGGTTTGGCCGCCGTGATTTAAATGAAGTTAAACGTATTGGGTTCTGATGTTTTAGCATATTTCACATTTCTGTCCTGTATCCTGTTTAAATTAAATAAAATAAAAACTATTTATTAAAATAAATGGATATGATAATAAACCCCGAAATTTAAAATTCAGATTGATTATCAAAGGCACGCCTGCTTTCATCCGTAACGGGACGTTCCTCTGAACCCTGGTTTCAATGTAAAGATGAAAGGATTATTTATTTATTTATTAGAGATTTGTTCGTGCGTCTCCCGTCAGCGAGCGAGCGAGCCCGCAGTGCGAGTTGGGGACAGAAGCCGACTCATGCATGTTTCATTAGGACGGGCTCGTCACCTCCGTGGTGCCAGCACGTACCCCCGTCACTCACCAACCGGAACGGATCATTACTCACACACACAAACACGCTCGCACGTATGGGCCCGTCTGCGCTCGGCTGGGCGGCCATGAGTGTGTTTCTAATTAGCACCTGAGAGAGAGGCGGAGTCATTAATATTCAGCACAGAGGTCACACTGCTCTGCCGTTGCCATAACGACGAGCGTGGATATGAAATCTGGCTTCATATTTTATCATTTTCAATAGTCTGAAAGAGAGAGAGAGAGAGAGAGAGAGCAGCCATTTGTTTAATTCGGAGAAGACGAGGCGCGTGCAGTTCGCTGCAGTGGAAGCCAGGAGTCAGCGGTATTGATTCGGCGCTGGGGATGATGGATGATGATGATGGATTGATAGACGGAGGGATCTCTTCATCCGTCTTCCTCTCCGATTGTTTTCATGACACACGAGAACGGACGATGAATCTGGTTGAGAGAGATAAATACGTTACAAACAGATTCTGCGGACTCGAGTCCGATGTCCTGCTGATAAAACTGAAGACGTGACGGAACGAGTTGAAAGGAAAATTGCGAGGCCTTTTGATTACGAGGCGGGACGGAGCACAGAACGGAGTCCGGCTGCGCAAATGAATCTGTTTGGTTCCAAATATATCCTCTCCGGTTGTACAGATCAGGGGTTCTGACCAGGTCTCGGCCCAGGACCCACAATGACCTCGTGGTCATTCCATCCTGACCCACTTTTTTAGAATTACATTTGGTCATTTTGCAGACGCTTTTATCCAAAGCGACTTACAACTATCCCAACTTTGGGGTTGGGGTCAGAACACAGGGTTACAATCAGAACCCCTGGAGCAGTGAGGGTTAAGGGCCTTGCACAGAGACCCACATTGGTAACTTCAGTGGAGCTGGGATTTGAACCCCGAAACCTTCAGATTGATAGTCCAACACACTGACCGCTGAGCTACCAAACAAATTTATTTCTGAAAAGTTTGGACAAATAATTAAATGCAGGTCTTGGTTTCTATAGATACACGTATTAAATATTATTATATGCTGCGCGTAACTGTGTGTGTTACTGATCACCACACACCAGCGGCGTGCTGAACGCGTTGTAAATACGTCTTTGTGCAGAACCTGGTGCTATAAGAAAGGAAAAAAGAGCTATATTAAATCCCACAAAAGTTGGCTTTCACATCACATTATCAGTTAGAAAATGCAGCGTCAGCAGTCTGTTGTGGGTTTTAGCTGATGTATGCAATAACTATGCAGAACTAAATCTTTCATAAGTAAATTCCGTCCGCGGGCGATTTGCTTATGTAAAGCAGGAACGGCTCCGTTTGTTCTTTGGACTGCGTTTTTTTTTTTATAAAGTGCGTTTCCCTTTATCAGATCTGAATCTGCTGTGTCACCGTAAGGACTGAAGCCCTGACAAGGTGATTTGTGATGTGGCATAAAACATGAGGTTCAGCCCGTGCGATCTGTGAACTCACAAACCCTGAAGTAATGGAAAAAACAGAGCGTCCGTGCTGAACCTTCGTTTGGATTCAATTTAATGCCGTCTTTTGTTTGTTGATTCGCGTTATCATTGATCCTCCTTTCGTTCTTTCATCATCGTTTCCTTTTTTTTGTTCTTGTTCTTTTATTAATCCTCCTTTTGCCTCGTCCACTGTCCTTCATCCAGCTGAGCCGGTTGATTAATTTTGTATTGTGTAGCGCGTCTGGACGACTCGCTCGCTGAAACGCCTGAACTTGTGGACCTTCCTAACAAACTTGTTGACTTTTTGTACGGTTTAAATCTATAGAATCTTATAAATAATGTCATATATGTATAAACTAGCGGAATACCTGTGCTGCGCTACGGTGAAGAACCGGATAACAGAGTGAAAGATGAAAGGCGTTTGGAGTTTATATATTTTAGATTAAACATCTGAAATGTATATGTGGAATGTATACAGTGTGAGTTGGGACCACGGCGTCCACGCGCTCGCTTTCTTACGGGAATTTATCAGTAGGTTCTCCAAGGACATCATAAGGAATGACGGCGCAGAGTTTTAGCTTTGTAGGAACTCGCCAAGCGCCAATCCATCTGAGGTGTTGCGTTCGATAGAGATATCAAACTAACAATCGAAAGTAGGAAAGCCAGAACCCGTTTTTACAAGAACATGGAAGGGAATCACGATGCCAAGTTTCAGCTTTGTAGGTTCTCAGGAAGACCCCGAGGTGACAATAGAGGGGTCTTGCGTTTGATGGCGATATTGAACGTACTCTTGAACGTAGGAATCTCGATGCCAAATTTCAGCCTTGTAGGTCCTCAGGAAGTGGGAGATTTTCTGATGAGTCATTGAGGGCTTTGGTGTTTATAGGTATAGAATACTTTACATTGAATTAATTTGTTTTATTTTCCAAGCGATCGGGTTTATTGGGGGCGCTGGATCCTACCATGGACAAGTAGTGAGAAAAAAACATGTAGCAACAACGAGCTTGAAAAGAAAAGAAATGGCTGTGGTTTGTTTGGACTCGAGGGTTTGATTGGTTTAAATAAATCCGATTGAGATCCTTACAGTAATGACGTTTAGAACTGTGTTGCTGCTGTAGCTCAGATGGTAAAGCCTCCTCCTTGGTTTGTTTGCAGGTGAGAACGGGGTGATGAGGTCCCATGAAGCTCTGCACTCAAGCTGATGTTCCCAGTCGGAGGGGGACTCCGGAGCCAAGGCCGGGAGTCTCCGGAGCGGACTGAGGAACTGCAGAGGCCTTGCTCTGGGAATCCATTCTAAGTCCCTTTCTCCCTCCCTCCCCCCTTTGTAACTTGAGCATACTCCACTGTCAGGCTTGTCCCTGAACCTTCTCACCGCACCCACCATGTCCAGCCGACGGAAGTCCTTCACTCCCTGTATGGTCTCTGTAAATGACGTGCCTACGGACGGTCGGGCGGAACCGGAGGATTTTGCCGATGAGGTGTCGCTGGACGGATCCTCCACTCTGCAGCCGGAGTCCACGAACAAGTGTGAGGCTGCGGAAAGTGAGGGGAAGAGCCATGTTCCCGGGTCAGAGGAGAGACTGGAAGGAAAGTGCCCCGTCCCACAGAAACAACCGAGTAAAAGTTACCAGTGTAAGTATTGTTCGTTCTCCACCCAGGACCTTGACGACTTCAAGGAGCACGTATACTCCACTCACCCCAACGTGATCCTGAACCCACTGTACCTCTGCGCCGTCTGCAACTTCAGCACCAAGAAGTTCGACTCCCTCACGGAACACAACGAAACCCAGCATCCAGGCGAGTGCCATTTCAAGTTCAAGCGGATCAAACTCGACAATCAGACCATCCTAGAGCAAACCATAGAGAACCCAGATGATATGAACTCTACAGAATCTACGTTTATGCAAGATGCTGACGATGCCTTTCACGTTTTGCCTTTGTGCCCTCCGACCATGCCGAATGCCGAAAAGCTGATCTTTAAAAATGGTACTGATGTAGACACTACTTTAGATCATTTGTTGTTGAAGGATCAGATCACCGCAGTCAGTGTAAATGGCACAATCATCATCCCGGAGCCAATGATGCTAGAGGGACTCTCCCACGTCATGCCTTTGCTGCAGCGCCCACCAAACCTTAACTCCATTCCGACGATTGCCGTTCCTCTCAACACGAGCAAGTACAATCCCTTGTTGGACACCAACGCCACTCTTATCACGTCCTTCAACAAATTTCCGTATCCCACTCACGCCGAGTTGTCCTGGCTCACTGCTGCGTCCAAGCATCCAGAGGAGCAGATCAAGGTGTGGTTTACCACCCAGCGACTGAAACAGGGCATCACCTGGTCACCGGAGGAGGTGGAAGAAGCTCGCAAGAAAATGTTCAATGGCTGTATGCCACCTTCTCACCACACATTCACCGTTTTGCCTACAACAGTAAGCGAACCAGTTGCCACCAGCCAGTCCGTTGCACCAGCGACATCCAGTCCGTCCACGCTTTTGCCTTCCATCGCCACAAATGCAACGTCAATGCCTAGTGCAGCGGTCACTGTGACAACAATTAATAGTATGCAGAACCTTAAGCGCCCCTTAGGAACTCCAGCACTTGCCCAGGAGGTAAAACGTCCAATGATTTCCACCGATGATCACAAAGAAAAGCTGCGGATGGCACCTCCACCAGTTCCTCCCTTAGACAGGCTTCCCATGGCACCTCCTCCTGTACCCCCCGATAGTAAAAGACCCATGTTGCCTCCTCTAATTTATTCAGACATAAAAAGACCCGTCGTCGCCCCCCATGCCTTGCCCAAGGGGAACGTCCCATTGGCATACCCTCAAAAGCCCTCCAAGGATAAGCTGACCATGGCCCCTCCTCCTCCGCTGTTACTTAGAGATCGAACATCCATCGCTGACCTAAAGAGACCTACAGTTTCCCCACAAATGAGAACTCATTCTGGTCCTTTTTCTTTATCTAAAGACATGCTGACTCCCTTACCTGCTGATCCGCACCTCCCCCTGGTCCCGCCCTTGTTGACATCTCAAGTAAAGAGACCGACGATAATTCAGACGGCACGAGCCCCATCGGTTGCCCCAGCCTCGGTCCCCACTCTGTCCGTGGATTGTAAGCCACTAGAGCCGACGGTGGGCTCCGAGAGCAGAACCACAGAGAGTCAGAACGGAAATAATGGCGTCCCCTGTGGGGACGGTAAGCCTTGGTTTTCTGATCAGAGTGCATTGGCCCACAATGGTTTACGGCACTTAAATAACGACTTTGCTCCAAAGGAGCGTCCTAAAATGGTCCCGAACCAGTTCCCTCTTCTGGAGAGACTGAAGGGGAAAACTGCTGAGCAGCTGAATGTTTTAGAGGAGAGTTTTCAGAGAAACAGTTTCCCATCACGCAATGAGGTCGACCACATTGCTCTAACCACCCGACTGTCCAGAGAGGAGATCGACAGCTGGTTTTCCGAGCGACGAGCGCTTCGAGACAACTTGGAGAAAGCCCTGCTGAACTCCATGGGCTCCCGGAGGAGCGACTTTTCCGAGAGGAGATCTCATTCGCAGCACCAGCATGCTTTTCTAAATGGCGTTTACAAACAAGCTGGGCTGTCCGTCAGCCCGCTGCCTCCCATCGTTGCCCCCAGCATGCAGTCCTCTGTGCCTATGGATAGGAAGTCCCTCACCCTCCTCAAAGATGTCTTTGTACAAACACGGTGGCCTTCGCCTGAGGAGTACAGTCGCCTGGAGGCACAGACGGGTCTGGCTCGGACAGACCTGGTCAGATGGTTTAAAGACAGTCGGCTGGCTCTGCAAAGCGGTACGATGGACTGGAAGGAGCTTTTCCACAAGCTTAGCGGCGGTGAGCTGAATGGCCGCCTGATCTCGGATCAACCCAGCGGCATCTCGCTGCCAGGCCAGGAGAGGAAGATGCCTACGGCGGAGTGCGCCAGGCTAAGCAGCCAAGAGATCAAAGACTGGTTCAGCAGCTCACTGGGTCAGCGTCGGGCCGAGGTGGGGAGGAACGGAGGGCAGAACGGAGGCGGCGGCGTGGCGTACGGGGGCTGGGTTGAAGAAGCGATGGGGACGAAGATGGCTTCGCGAGAGCTGGTCTCAGACATGGAATAAAACGCGAGAGGGAGACCTGCAAGAATGTGAGTCTGATCACTGTACTTATATATATATATATATTTTTAATGCCTCCCCAGTCCACTGATTCCACAGACTGAGGGGACACAATAGATTGCTCCTCATCAAAGGACATATTTGGCTGTTGCCATGGCAATTTGGAATAGCACTGGAACACAGGTTGGGCTCTTTGATATTGTTCCGTTAAGAAAAACAAAGCTGTGCAGCAGGGAGTGAGGACATACTGAGATGTTGCTATGCAAATAACTCCGGCTCGGTGGTTAAACACGGTATCACATCACCGAAGACGCAGGAAGTTTCACAACACATTACAGAGCGAAGAATTCATTCAGACTTTTCATTACAGCGCTGAACAAAACACTCCGAGAAAATTCAACTCGTATTTCCCTACAGAGGGTTTATTTCATGCATTCTGGGACGGTTTGGGTTAAATCTGTAGTTTTGTTCAGAGGGTGAAACGCACCGTGATGAGGAGAGGGAAAATCCAACACAGTATTCAGTTAAATGACATCAATTAATAGACTGAGATCAGAGATTAGTGCAGGAACAGTGGACTGGGCCACGCCCCCCGATCAGTGAATTCAGGTGTGTTATTCGGTCCGTGTCCTGACTTGTCGCAGCGCCGGCGCACAAAGCACCATGTAAAAAAAACCCGTTTGGGTGAGTTAGGCGTGGAGAACTTGATTGACCCCTCACAGAGTTCTTAAATCTCTCACCTTTGATCTGGATTACAGTCTGTGAGCCGTGTCTCCTCGTCCAACATCGGTGTCAGACCTCAAATACGCCCTCCTGTATAATCAGACAAACGTTTCCATGGACACACTCCAGAAACTTGTAGAAAGACTTAAAAAATCATGTATCATTTATTTAAAAAATAAATAAAAAAAATGTAAAAACTAGATTATTTATTTTACTTTGAAATCAGTCAAAAAAAAAAAAATTAAGATTTTTTGAGCTTAATGTTTTTGCAGAGAAAAGTGGCCGTTGTTTTTTCTGAACGTGTCCCAATACTTTTGCTCATATACATGGTGGACATTTCGAATTTACATTTTATTTTAGGAAAATAAAAACTAACCCCGTAAAGACACACCTTCAAGTCGCTTTTATTATATGAACACAGAGCTTTTTGCAATCAATTATTATATTTACAAAATAAAAGTCACTGACGGATAAATACTCTCAGGTCCGGAGCCTCGGCTTCTGGCTGACTTTCTCTCCGCCGTTCGTCCGTAAGATCATTGAAGTTTTTGCGGTTACGACTTTGGCCCATTTTTTTGTACTAAATAAGTCTGTTCTATAGCAACGTGTTGCCGTGGTAATCACCAGCAGTCGTTGCTTTAAAGGCTCGGTAAGCTGTAAATGTCTGACAGACTGCACTTGCGTTTGTTAAACGTGTACGTTTTCATCTCGCAGCCCCACCGCCGTTTTCTTTATTTCACAATAAAGAGGCTCATTTTCGGGTGATTAGAGAAATAAATCCAGACGGAACGCGGCGAGCGAAGCGCCGACTCGACAGGGAGGTTATGTCAGTGCAGTTTGAAGCTTTTTTGACGATCCAATTATTTGTTAATGTGGAAGAGTAACTAAAGTCTCCCCAGCAGCTTGAGCTGCTGCCTGCAGGTGCCGCGACCGCCGCAGCCAGCGGGAGCTTTGCCTTTGGGTATAATCAGCGGCGGCGGCGGGCTGTCAGAGTGCGCTAATGACGGCTCTGTTTCAACTCTCCGCAGGTTCGAACCGCCGCTGCCGTCGTGTTGAACACAAGTGGGAGTCGTTCTCTGGATGCTGCGCGAATTCTCTCTCGCCCTCTTGCCCTGCGCTGAAGCAGCACGCTACACCTTTACGAGCGGAAGAGGCCTTACCTCGGCCCCCCGGCTGAGTCCAAGTGCAGGAACACGGCGTCCTGAGCATTTTACACCGTATGATTGGAACGAAGGACACGGAGACCGTCGAGTGCCAAAGCTGGATTTGCTGCATAATTCTGATTTAAAGAAAAAGGTACTTTTGTTACATTTTTTAACGGGAGCGAGTATCTCCCCCCCCCCCCCCTCCCCCCCCACCCCCCCCCCCCCCCCCCCCC
>JAOUQT010000009.1:13068456-13078629 GCA_025769995.1 Xyliphius kryptos | reverse complement strand
ACTCACGATTTATCATCTCAGCCTTTTGATGTCTCGAGTGTCAATAACCGATCACTGTAGGATTGGACTGCACGGATGAGCAGAACCATTCGTCTAGATTATATTTGAAATCACTGTTCTACGAACCGCACATCACTATCGGGGCATTTTTCTTTTAGCTTGGATGCAATGGACACACACACACACACACACACACACACACACACACACATACACACACACCATGACATATCTGCACACAAACCCGCTCGCCTCTAGGTGGACTTACCGATTCGGGGTTCGGCTGCGCTAAGATGGCGAAGGTGGAGAACGCATCACACGCACACCTGGTCCTGCCTGAGTCAAGCGCGAGCGCTCTGCAGCCCCGTGCCGACCATGAGCCCAGCAGCGACTCACTGTGAGGAGAGAGAGGGGAAGGGAGGGAGAGGAGAGGAGCAAGAGAGAGAGAGCGAGAGCGAGAAGGAGAAAAAAAAACAGAGGGAGGGTGAACAAAAGGCATATTCCAGAGATCTCACACTACAAAATGAGCCCCTGGGATTCTGCTGTATGCTGAACGTTAGACGTCTAGAGAGGGACAGAGGGACGGACGAGATCCGCAGATATTAAAGACAGAGTTAGAGTACATGGCCAGAAGCTATCGGCCTCTAAAGTCACTGACTGATCACTGCAATCAGATCGTGGACGTACAGAAGCATCGCTGCACCATTTTTCCCCCGTTTTGATGGATGTGAGTTGTGTGGGCGACTTTGGACAGATACATGGCAAAGGGGTGTGAGAGTGCGCCTCTGCTGGTGTGAATGCACTCGGACCAACTGTCCCGCTAACTTTGGAGCCTACGTTCATACACACTGCTGACACTTATTCACCCAAAGGTGAAAATCACACCAAGAATTAACACTTACGTTTCACTCTCATCCCAGGCAATGCATGTCTCATTGATGGTGTCCTGTAGAGGGTGACAGAGAGGGGGGGGGGGTCAGTTCTGGTGCCTTTGCAGGACATTGAGAGTTCTTAATTAAAACATAGTCGATGGTTTGTTGACTCACATTGTGCAGGTGAGGGAACTCCACCTCGACTGGCGTGGTGAGGAAACCGGGGTTCGGCTTCACGGTGACGGTGATAACTTTGGAGTTCAGCATGGTGCTGTTGCTATGGAGAAGGAGAAACATGATGAGAACTCTAAGAACAAATCTTATTCTGATCCTTCCTGCCGGATGGAGAACCAAAGATATGTAGGACCGTGTGCTATACCTCTGCACGGACAGGATAGGACCCAGGTTTCGGTAGAGAACAATGCCGGTCACAAAGCCTGTGGCCTCCTCAGCACCTGCAAGCAGCCAGAAAGGTTAATAACCCTTAATAATAACCTGAGGGGCATGCAGATGTAGGTGGGCGTGTCCTCGTGTACCTGGAACATCCAGACTGAGCGCGTTGCGCGAAACTACGATCTTCTCGTCGGAATTGCGGACCCATTCCATCATGCCCCTCCATCCCTTCATGGGGAAGGTCACGTCGGAGGTGGTGGACTTGGGGTGCTTCTGGATGCTCAGCACTGCGGGGACACGAGAGTCAGGCGGACGGCCTAACGGGTGCAACACGGTCGCCATGGCGTCCTGCATCCCGCACGTACTTACCGAAGTTCTCCGTCATCTCGTAGTGATCCTGGAAATCTCTCATCTGCTTGCCGATCACATCGATGAAGTCTTCGATCAAAGCGAAGAGCTCCCTGATGTTCACGCCCATCTAGGAGACAAACCCAACGTGTTCAGAGACGTCACACTTTTAAAGAGTTGTGATGTTTTAAAAATAGAGCTGAACATCAGGCCGCTCCTCACGCCAGCTGCCAAAGAAGCAAGAAACGATAAGATTTCAGCGGCGTGTGTGTGATGCTAAAGCCAGACACGCACTTCCTCAGCGCCGTAAATGGTGCGATGGTGGGATCGCTCCTGCGCGTGAGGAATTTCGTACGTGTCTCTGACGCAGGTTTGTGCATGTGTAGGCGCGAGGTGTCCTTCGTTTCACGCTCCATACAGCTCCCGTTCCCTTATGAGCTGCCATGACAACACAGATTGCTGTGTAGGAGGACAGACTCTCACTCGTACACTCTTAACCTCCTGTCTGTCTGTTAGAGTGTCTGCTGGAGTCCAGTTTGGCTGAACCGTCATGCTGCTCAATAAACTTTTTTGTGTCGGCCTCCTCACTTTAAACCCCACATTTGTGACAGTTCGCTCTTTCCTGCGGATTTGTCAGTGATCCAGACTTACCAGCTGAGCTTCCTGCCATTTTCCATGGTGCTCGTCCTTCAGTAAGTTGCTGATCGTCTGGACGTAGTTCTGTAAGAGAAACCACGGTCAGATCAGAGACGGGAAGCTGAAACTCCTCAAAGTGGAACATCACGAGGAGCACTGCGTACCTCAATGTCAACACTACTATATCCAGCTTCTCTGAAGATCTCGGTGGTGTTCTTCAGAATCTCCATGACTGCCAGCAGGTCGCCGCTGTACTTCGTTGCATCGCTGGAGGTCATCCTGAGCCTGGAGAGCATTTCCGACACGCCCTCCACTGGCACGCCCTTCTGAGAGTTGGAGAACTGCTCCCGAGTCCGAGTCTGGATTTCCTGGTAGTCTTTGGAAACACACTTGATGTAGCTGGAGTTTCCCCAGAAAGCCAAACCGATGGCGTCGAGGGTGCATCGGCGGAGAACCAGGCCTAAATTTAACGTCAGAGTTTAGTTTGCATCGATTCAAAGAAACGAGAACGCTTACGAGTTTTAAATATCTGCGCTGCTGCTCTGTACCTGTGGCATCGGATGGGCAGGGTATTGCCACGGTGTCACCAGCTGGAGTTCTCTTCCACACGGCATTACCAGAGCTTTCCTCAAGGCAGATCTCATGAGGTTCTGCAAGGTGCGAGATTAGGCCCAATTTAGTTGTGGAATTTTAGCTTGGGGAATGTACAAATCCGTTTGCTTTTGGTTTAACAACATTATCTCTCTGTGGTCTTTCTTACCAGGACATCTCTTTTCATTGCAGCGCCTAGATTCAGATTTATCGCCAACACAGGACTCCCCGCCAAAGAATGGCCCCTCACACATTCTCTGTCTTTGCTGGCTGCCTCCTCCGCAGGTCTTACTGCAGCTGCCCCAAGAGCTCCAGGAGAACCATCTCCCGTCCACTAGCAATCCAAAAAAACAAACGTCGAGACATTTAACTTCCAGAGATCAAGTAGAGGTAAACGGCGTAACAAATTTCCGTCGTGTCAGGACGTCCTACCTGGGCAGTCCCTGAGGAAGCAGTTGCTCATTTCCCGCCAGTCACCTCTGCAATCCGAGCCTCCATATGATGGGCCATTGCACTCCCGTGTGCGCTGCATGGTTCCATTGGAGCAAGAGGCCGAGCAGGGGGTCCAGGCTGACCATTCATTCCAGGAACCATCAACTGCAAAGGAGGGGCAAGATGTACAAACTTTCACATAATGGATCTCAGCATGGTGCTCCACTTCACTAAAGCCAGACAGGCCTACATGCTGGCGTGCCGTTTGAAAAGTTACAAACAGACTTGGAGCGCCATCTGGCGTTTAGACAACAAATTACACTTGAAAAAAAAAGTCAGATAAAGAAAAGTGCCCGTTTTTGACCTTTAGAACAGTGTAAAAAAACATGAGCCACTCACCAGGACAGACAGCGATGTTGCAGAATTTGGTTTGTTTTCGGGGTCCAGTGCAGGGTTCCCCTCCATTATTGGGTGGCTTGCAGACACGGACGCGATCACGATACCCACGGCCACATGTGGAGGAACACAGACTCCATGGTGCCCACTCATCCCAAGCTCCATTTACTAAATAAAGACAAAGAGATGATTAAATATCGCCATTTAAACTGTGCACGGCGGCATGTACATCCTGGATGTGTGTGTGTGTGTGAGTGTGTGTGTACCTGGGCAGGCCACAGTGTTGTTGCAGGGTCTGTTCTCTCTCAGAGGGCCAGCACATGTGCTTTGTGCAGAGATGACACAGTTGCGGGTTCGGCCCTGCCAGCCCTCACCGCAGGTGACAGAGCAGGAGCTCCAGGAAGACCACTGATCCTGAACGGCATCTGTAGGAAAGGGGAGTGATGCACTTTGAGGACCGGACAATACAACGCTGGTGATGTTTCCATCATGATGCAATTGAAGGCGTACCTGGTTGAGAGGCCACTGTCTCCTCCCCTTCTCTTCTCAAGGTGATGGACCGCAGAGCCCCGCTTCGCTGGCGTGCATTACCTGCTCACAATATTACAGATATGATTTATCACAACCTTCAACATCATTTATAGCTTTCAATGACTTTCTCGAGTCCATAATTTCATGTAATCACACGCACCGATGCAGGGTTGGGGGTTACATGCCCGTGCCTCCTCAACCACACCCTCACAAATGCCATTTTCAGGTTGGCACGCCCTGTTGCGTATCTGCACTCCACCTCCACATTCATTGCTGCATTCAGACCAACGTCCCCAGCTGGACCAGCCCTCTGCAAGAAAAACAGCACAATTAAATCCATCTGAATGGAGAAAATTACCTACAGTTATGTGGAGAGACGTTTGCTGCCACCTGCTGGACGAGATTACAAACTACAGCCTGTTTTTGAAGAGATTGCTTAGCTAAAGTGTCATTTCAAACAGCAGAAAAATACTGGAATTTTGCACAAATCCAGAAGTGAATCGAACTGAGTGCTGCTTACATGACAGTCTGTTCTCAAAGCCCAAAGTTTTCTAAAGAAGGCAAAACAGAAGGCTTTGAGTGCAAAATGCCAGAGCGCTGCATGAGCAAACGGATTGAAAAGGCTCTCAGCACCTGCAGCGCGGTGTGCATGGGGTATCACTGGAGTCTGGCAGGTTACCAGGGCAACCATAAGTATAGCTTATCGATTGCCTTCCCGCCCCTGGTGGTTGAGGCATTGTGTGAACATCGCCTCCTCGTCTCGACTCTCTAACTCCACAATTCCTAGCAATGGCACGCACACCTGCTCTGCCCCACAGCTGGGCTAAGTGAGCGACAACTTTCTGCTCCTCTATAATTACAGGTTCCAAATCGATGGTGAATGCTCCTGCAGGAGTACACAATGTACACAACGCAAATGTTTTTTCTCCTGGCTCAAGTTTCTGGGGGCAATTTCTTGGCAGCTTAGTAAAATTTCACTGAACTCTGAAGTTATCAGAGATACATTTCACAGATACTTACTCATGATCTCGGCATCCCTGTTGCTGTCTCTTATGGAAGGGGCGCACTTATCGACGTAGACTCCGCCCCTATAGCAACCGCCCTGCCTCTTCTTGGGTGGCTCCCAGCACTGGCATGGTGTGGCCATAATGCCGCATGGGTTTCCATGGGAGCTGGTAGCCAGGCAGTCCTCCAGCCACTTGCACAGCTTTTCACAGGCAGGCACACTGGGGTTCCTCTTGCCTACGACCAGAAACTCAGCGCTGAACTGACTGCCGTCATCTTCACTCCCATCCTCGATTTCCAGGAGCTCTGTGCCAATGCGCGGTACCACCTTCCTGACCTGCAGGAACTGCTTGCTAGACTCGAGGTAGGCCACGGCAGAGGAGGCGTCACACAGGCGCACCACCTCGTCAAAGCTCTCCATGCCTAGATAGGTACGAGATGTCTCCAGGAACGAGTCGAATTGGAAGGTCTTGATCTGGCGAGGTGTGCAGGACTCGGTGGGTTTGGTGATCTTCATGTACACGGTGTAGCGGCGAGGGTCCGGGTTCTGCAGGGTCCACGAGCAAGGGGATGACGAAAGCGCCGTCTTTGATGAGAACACACCAAAGAAGCGGCTTTGCTCCAGCGTTGCGCAGGTGGCCGAGGCGGGTCCAGAGGGCGTGGCCAATGTCAGGCCCAACAAGGTGCATAGGCACAAGGCCAACGAGACAGATCTCCACTCCATCTTCTCACTTGAGGAGAATGGATGGATTGATGAACTTAAGTTTGACTTCTTTACTGTTTTGTTGCTCACAGAGCTTCTTTCTGTGATTTGGATTCTCGTGGGGTTGTTACGTGTTGTTTAATTTGAACTAAATCGATTTGGATGGAGGGTGAAGGACTTCACTAGAATAAGTGGGCCATGTCTGTTGAGCAGACCTGTTTAACAAAACAACACAAACAACAAAACGAACATTAGAAGAGTTTTTAGATTAGAATGAACACGAGAAACATTTTATACGAGACACAAAAAAGGTTATCTGCACTTTTGGCAGATCAGACACAACTCTGTACAGAGCCATTCAGCTGTCGTGCTTATCGCAAGCTCTACTTGGTAGCTTTGGCGGACCCAATTAGCATTAGCATGTGTTCCCAAACGATCCTGCTATCAGCATGGACAGCCAGTAATTACACCCCGAAAATAATTACAGTCTCTGCACAGCATGCACTTCTCACATTCCCATTCCCTTGTTTTTCTTTCGTTCTTGCGCTCCCGCCCACACGGCAACACATGGTCCGGCCAATTGCGTCAAACTGACGTCCATACAGACTTCGCATATGCCCACGTCAGGACGCAGTCGCCTGGATACACCGAGCAAAGCTCACACTTTGCAGAAAGTCGGCTGGAACTTTCAGTCTGTGTTTTAAAAAAAAGTTGACGAGTTAAAGTCGGAAGGTGATTGTGCGGGCTTCTCTTCGGAGCCGGAGGACATCAACCACCCCGAAACACTAACATGACTCATAATGCCATCGTGCAAGTGTTGTTTCCATGACTACCTTAAGAAACCACATGGCCTTCTTTTATTGATGAAGGTAGTAGGCATTCCAGGACGTCACTTCAGTCCTCTCGTTGCCATAGGGACCTCAAATTTTTAAGCTTTTGATCGGGAAAAGATCGATTTTGCCTGATCTTTCCTGAAGGTCAGCTGCCTTTTAACTCAATCCTCATTCCTCGGGCAGGACGATGAGGGGAGGGCTTTGTACGAGGCCTCTTTTGGAAGCCGGAAGGTTTCTTCTTCGTTCTTTATTGGCATCCTGATGAAAGGATGCATTCAGGCCAGAGTGAGCGAGGACAGAGCTGGACAAACGAAAGACAGGGGACTAAAGTGCAGCTGTGATCTTTCTTGCTCTAGTTCAAGACTCTCTTTATCTGTAAGAGCGAGCCTTTGCTTCGCAGGTCTTGAGAGTTGTTTTTTTTATCAACAGTAGTGGTTTGCCCATTTTCCTGTTCTACCCTTTCAGCACATCTTAACACTGTATGCCATGCAGGGGGGGGGGGTCGAATTGTCCTTCTTTTTTTGTTCTCTAAATGCTCCATCACCTCTAATAGGTTTTGTCTCCAGCTTCCAGCCAGCTTTTGCAGTCTATATAATCCTGAACACCGGAAGCAATTAGAAGCAAAATTTAGAGCCCTAAAAGTCTCTCTGCTTCCTCCCTCCCTCCCTCTCTGGCTTTTGAAAGGCAGACAGCAATCATCTTTTTCATGGGTTTGTTATAGAACAGCTGATTTTTTGTTAGTTGAAGTGGAGAGAGAGAGAGACAGCGAGAGGAAGGCAGACAGAGAAAATGAGCAGGGCTATATGACAGACGGCGGGTTGTAATCAATGCAGATCTGCTCGTGGTGAAGTGCCACTTGTGCAGCTTGCGGACGATAATGTCGGATATATCTCCTTTCTGCAACCTGCCTCCTAAAACCCAGCACATGGCTCTGTGTCCTCTGGTTTTTAAATAATCCCCGAGATCTGAGGCTCGTTTTATTTTGCCTCTCTCCCCTCAGCCGGAGTACAGCTGCACTTTTGTGATAGGCGTGGGAGACTGCGGAGTGGGCCAACACGTGTACGCCTGCCTTCAGCTTTTTCTGACTCATGTTTGGAAGAAAAAAAAGAAGAAGGGGGATTTAGGCGTTTCCATGGAAACTACAAAGCACTCTTCATGCAAAGCCTAGAGCACATGTTATGTTTCAGCATTTAATGATAGCAGAGCTCGGGTTCCACTGAAAGCAAAATGTTAATTAGGGTCATAAATTTCAATCCAGAATGTATGGGGGATTACATGCAGTACATGTATTTGTTACATGGCATGTGTGATTAGCATGGTGCAGGTCCGGATTGGTCATATTTTCTTTTTTGGATAATTTAAAGGTTTCTGTGGGCATCCGAAAAAAGCAGAACTGATTATTTTACTGTCTGTTCAGTTTTTTTCAGCTCAGTCTGCTGACTGTTTTGTTCAGTGACTTGTTTGGGGAAAAAATAGCACTGCACAGTAGGGTTTCAGAATAGTGAGCAGTGTGAGTGTATCACACGTGAGTGTCTCATGCGCGCACACACACAAACAAGCTTCGAATCTTTTTGTATTGCTTCAGAGAGCAACAAAAAACATGTAGCATCTTGGAACTGTTTCATCAGTCTAATTTAAATCATGGTTTTGTGTGTATGTGTGTGTGTGTGTGTGTGTGTGTGTGTGTGTGTGTGTGTGTGTGTGTGTGTGTGTATGTGACAGATATGAAAGATTTATGAGACCGAAGTAGTGAGTCTGTCTGTCAGTCAGAGACTCTCCAGCACAACTTTTAGTGCAGTGTATCCTGTGTGTAAAAACCAGATCAGCCTAAAGGACAAGAAAATATGACCAGGCATTATATAAACCATTCAGGTTATAGATGCTGACTGCATATTCAGTGGCTGTACAAATTATGAAATATAAAATGTTACATACTTTGGAATATTGCACACAGCATTTTTTAAAGCAATTCCCTTCCTATATAACCAATAAGCTCTGCAGTTGTAGTGCTCGTTTTTAATTTTATATTTGGAATCTAAAGTACTGTGTTACTCAGTGAGCTGTAAGTATAGCTCTGGAGTGGAACTGCACCATAAAGATCAGACAGAGAAATTAGAGAAACAAGGAGGGAAACTAAAACTTTGTCCACTTAGTTTTGGGTAGAAAACTGACGGGTACGGCTGTAAGTCTGTTAAAATACCTGCAAAAGGCACTTTTTACTGAAAGTGAAAGCAGAGTATATTTAAGTTAAATCCCTGCATGTTCTATTTAAATGCAACCATGCATTGTTTTGTGCAGATGAGGCAGGAAACATAGATTTGCTGTTTCTGAACATGCCACGTGAAGTTCACTGCTTTTTTGCTGCAGAAGACGGAAAGATTTGTCGCTGCACACGTTTCAGCACTACGGACAGCGCCAGCACCGCGGACAGCGGCAGCGCGTAATTACTCACGAAGTTGCAGCATTTAAACAGACTCACGGTCATCAGCTAGCTAATCCTGCGGGGTTAAAAGCTTAAGCTGCCCAGTCCGGGGCAACTACCAGCCCACGGAGCGTCTGCGCACGGGCATTACAGACTGATGAGCTGAAATATCGCTGAGGTTTTGGGTGCAATATCAAACCCGCCTGCAGCATACAATGCAAGAATCAGAATCACTTTATTTCGCCTGCTTCACATAGGGATTCGTCTTGGTGAGTGCACACAAGTATGCAACAATACATCATTATCAAAACAGCACACAGACCATACAAGACTAATGAAATTAAAATGATCAAAGCAACTTAGGAGCGAGAAAGGAGAAAAATAGCATGACTATTACTGTGAATATATATAAAACATACAGTGCTTGTATATGGATGTTTATACGAATGGTGTTGTGCAGAAATAACTTCATGTTTAAAAAGGCAGAAAGGTAATGCAACCAAGTCAACAAAGACTCTGAACGTTGAAAGCACGTGCACACATAAAGCTCCAGTTTAAAAAAAACAAAACAAAGAGAATTAGAAGATGGTTTACCTTTAAACTCGTGCGTAAGGACAGAGTCTCTCCATCCACAGGTCGCACCGCGTGGTTATCTTGACCGCTCCCGCGTTCTTCAAACTCTCCTTTGCGTCGAAGTTGAAGCCAAAGTTGCGGGCAGGAAAAGAAATCAAAGCGGCGGAGAAGTTCGTTTGTCGTCGACGGACCGATTCCAAGTTTCAGTGCAGTTCACTTCCACAAGCAAAAAATTCTGCGATTAAAGCGACTCAGACCAAACTCCAGAGAGTTTAACTACCAACTCTTTGATTTATTTCTGATGCTATTCCGACGGCTGCGCCTGTCTGAGGGAACCAAAGATGCGCCGTTCGGTCTGCGGCGTTCTGTCTGCTTCAGATGTTGGTACTTTTACTCCCGGCTTCGGAGTCTTCTTGCTTGTGGTCTTTTTGCACTGCA
>JAOUQT010000009.1:12962918-12972969 GCA_025769995.1 Xyliphius kryptos | reverse complement strand
CAGAGTGAGGTGGAAAAGGTTGACATGCTGTGTCGACCCCTGATAAAAGGGAGAGGCCGAAAGAAGAAGAAGAACAAACAAATCCTCCAAAAGGAAATTAAAATGGAAGCGCACGAGAAGATCAACAACAAAAGCAGAATCAATCAAGTCTGTACAGCGTTGGAATGAATCCGCTTCCGAAGTCAAGCACCATCATGAACTAGCTTTCTCGGAAGGAAAAGCATTAAAGAATTACCAAACGGTGTAGTTAAATCACAATGTTAGCTGTGAAACAGTATGTGAACATATCAATAAAAGATACAGGGATCATTCATCTGAAATCCATCCTGAATCGACACCTGCTATGGAGAACATCCCCCCAGGAGACGTGCCGGCAGTTGTGACGCAGTGCACAGTTTTGTACACAGAGTTTTTAGTTAAAACTAAAGTTCTCTGCGAAGACAACATAAAGAAAATTATTTAAGTGTGCACGTTGTCAGGCAATCAATCGTCACCTCAATTAGAGTTTTTGAATCTTTTTAAGATAAACGCAAACCCAGTTCTGCTGATTTTAATAATTTGTTCTGTAAGAACACAAGCTTTTGGTAGAAAAGCTGCCGATTTCCATTCAGAATAGATAGACGGAAAAACCGACATTCCAATTTCACCATAGATTGAATCTGATTTAATTCCAGATGATAGATTAACATCCGAGAATGTAAAATATAATCCGCGTCTACATTTAATTGAATTTCTCCATTCTCTTTAGATAATAACTTAATCTGTGTCCAGACTGGACGGGTTGTTATAAATGACGTGAGTTTAAATCAAGAACACTGACTGTCTAAACTTAATATCCACAGGATGCACTTATGCAATTGTCGCATATCTCGTTTTGAAACCAGCGCTACTGCGATCTGCGTGTAAGAGAATCAGAGAAAAACTGGAAATTTCAATCCGTTTACAGATAACTTGGAAAAAAATGTGTTCGCTGAAACAAAGCGGGAAAACAAACAGGATTTATCTATAGATGATAAATTATTCTTGACATAATGTAAAACGAAGTCTCTCAAAATCAAGAGAACAGTTGACTCGTACCTTTGCATGTTTGTCAAGTTATACCACCGTTTGCCAAAAAAAAAAAAACAACAGCTTTAACAGCAGGCCCACAACATGTGTTTAATTTGTTTGTAGCACGGAAGATTATATGGATGATTTCTCTTATCTGTAAAGCAACACCACCGAAGTTATAATCAAACCTAGATCGAAAGTTCAAAGATTCTATAGCTATCTGTCACCCACCATAATCATTCACAGTATACAATGAGCGGCACAGAAAGGTGAAAATTAGCATCTTATTGTTTTATATTGACAATGCACCCAGATTTGTTGCTAGGAAGGTGTAATGTAGCTCATTAACAGGTTCCCATGCTCAATCTGTTTTGTAGGTTTACAAACAGATCCACTCAGAGATTCGTTCATATACATAGAACCCTCTGAAGTCAAAGAGACACGTTCAGGGAGAAAATCACTTGAATGCATTATCCAGGTACCAAAGAGTTACAGCCCATGTAAACTAAGTGCTATGAAAGTTAAAGATGGGAATGTTGTTCTGCTGAAGGATTCCTAAGCCAGCAAGAAAAAAACAGCCAGGGTAAATAACTTTCCTCAGCAGTGACAAGAAAATTCATAAATTGAATCCAACACTTAAAGAAAGGAATCACGAAATAGAACTGTATGGACTGTCCTTAAGTTTAATCATCTCATTCATGGAGTTCATTATTTAATCAGTCTAGTTCATCATTCACTGTCAGAGTCTAAATCATTCATTATTAGTATAGTGGATAGTAACTAACAGTGGTGTAAATGTTTTTGCACTACGGCTGGGAATGTTTTGCCTTGAGGGTGTTGAATATTTTTGAACGTGTTTTTAAAAGATATGGATGTTTAGGTAATTTTATAATGTATTATGACATAAATATCTAGGCATTATGACACAAAGGCTTCAGAAAAGGTTAAATTGTGAGGTAATATCATTAACATCTACAGTATTAACTTGTGGACTCCAGAGACTCACACGCTCTTATGTAGATCTGTTCATACAAATCTGTGATACATACGTCTTGTAAGTAATGTTAATATTTTGTATATATATTTTAATAATAACTAATTATCAATATATTTAATATTATTCTATTCTTTCTTACATTTCAGTTTACAGACTCTATAAAGACTGTCCTGCCAGTAAACGGTTATAAAGTTATAAAACTGACCTTGTTTGGAGGAGTTTTTTTATTTATTCGGTTTTTTTATTATTCATCCATATATGGCTACTGGCCAGAGCAAGTTTTTTATCTGTGGTAGCTTGGTGATGTGGTGCTATGAAAACTATAGAGAAGTTGCTGTAACAATATGTGATATATGTGATATAAACAATGTTTCTGAAATAATATGGTAAACAACAACTGTACATTGGATTTCTTTCTCATGACGTGTCATGCAAATACTCTAAATTCCTTATTTTAACAATATTTTTATTGTTTTGTTATTTTTAATGAACTTATACAGTCAAGGACAACTACTATATTTATCTTTCTTTCTCTATCTTTATCTTGCATTCATTAGCAGGGGTCATATCATTAGCAAAACAGTAGGTGCTACAACCCTTTACAGAATGGGAGTGGGAAATTTCTGTTTTCTTTTACAGTACAAACAAATTTGAGTGATAAACATTATAAACCACACTGACATGAAATACCAATGATATTGTCCAGTTACTATATTTTTAAGATACTATATACATAAATGCACACTATAACTTAACTACAGTTCATAAGACTAGCAGACAGTGTATAATATGGTATATAAAAAAATGATTTCCTATATCTTTCTTTTATTATTCCAGCAGCATTTCTGAATTGTGTGGGTTTCCCAAAACCATCCAATAACATCATGCACCAAAGATGTTCTTCTCATGTATGTCAAATATTCACATTTACACAGGTTTCACACACTCATGATCAATTGTATTACCATTTATATCAGAGCAAGAGGTACAGGGTCAATTTGATATAGATAATCTCATATGGCCTTCAGTGAACTATATGAACTCTTGCTTGAGCAGAAAATACTTGTAGAAGGAATACGTTCTTCCCTCCTTAACCTCTACACATTCACCTACCTTTTTGTTCAAGAGTTTGTTCCCTTATTTTAGGAGACAGTTAACAAGAGCTACCAATCCTTTTCATAGAATTTTGCAACCACTGCTCACCCTCAACACTCCTGTTACTACATCACTACCTTCTTCTCTCCTCTTTCACCTGAGGAGGTGCTTTAGCTGTTGACATTTAGTGGTGTGTAAACATGTACATTGGACCTCATCCCATCCACACTGTTCCAGACATTTTCACCAAAACGTATACATTTCATCTCCGTCATCAATGGGCCAAAATTCCAGCTACATTGAGTGCAAACTTGATGAAGACTTACAGGAAATGTTTGACCTCTGCTATGCCAGCAAAGATTATATTACAAAGAATGGAGTTGAAATTTTGTTATTGACCGAATACTTATTTTTCACCATAATTTACAAATAAATTCTTTAAAAATTCTACAATGTGATTTACTGATTTTTTTATTTTGTCTCTTATAGTTAAAGTGTAACATAAGATGAAAATTACAGACCTCTTTCATCTTTCTAAGTAGGAGCACAATTAGTGTTTGACTAAATAATTGTTTGCCTATCCATCCGCCATCTTGTTAGTATCCTGCTCCTACCTCGGATACCACCTTATCACCATTATCTACTATTATATCCTGCTCTATCGTATCTATTCAACTCTATTCAACAATTCTAAGCTAACATTGAACAACTTCTGCTTGGTAAACGTCAAATAAAGAACTGTAACACAGTAAATCCTGCTTATTTTTTTAAATTGATACATTGTGATGTTCCACTCACTACTGAATCAAGCACAAAACACCCCCCCCCACCTTAACTTGATTTCAAGTACTTGTTTTTACATTTAAAAGTTATAAAACAGTAACAAAAGTTATTAGGGTTATGTTCATAATTATGGTGATCTTTTCTCTCCTGTAGAATCACTGTAGAATCACAAGTAAAAGACCATAAAGTTACATTCTGCCCTCAATGTACATTTAAGGTACACTTACTTACTTGCTAGGAACATACTTGCTAGTAAAAATTTGGACCCCATTTTGCCTTCAGAACTGCTTTAATATTTTGGGACATACTTTCAACAGAGATGGTATTCTAAATGCCTTGGTTATAACAAGTGGTTACAACCATACACCTGGTGCTCACTGCATATTGTCTATTTTTTGGTTCCATACTCTGTAAATCATAGAGATGTTTGTATGCGAAAATTCCCGAAATCACTTCTCTTTCCCATTCTGATGCTCGGTTCACAAGTTGTCTCAACCACCAGTATACATGCATAGATGCATTGTGTTGCAGCCATGTGATTGGCTTATTAGTTAATTAAATTATTAGTACCTAATAAAATAGCTGCTGAATGCTTATAACTTTTGGAAATCATGGACTGTTTTGTACTCAACATGTAGAATGTAACTTTGTTGGTGCCTAACACTTCCTGTGCATTGTTGCCAACAGCTTTTTATTGAAAGCAGAGCACATGGAGAAAACCTGAACAAATATATTTAATAAGACACGCTTTAAAGAAAAATGTGTATTAAGATTTAATTATTAATTCTACAAAATTTCCATTGCTTTTCCGTGTGTAGGACTATATCATTATACTTAGAATACATGTTGTTTCAAATGTAAATTCATTAAAAAAATTATTTTATAAAAACAACAAAATCTATTTGAAATATATAACTATTTTATATTATACAGTGTTCTATTATTAGAAATCCCTTAAAAATAGAAGAAGCCATTAAAACATTTGTACAAATTAAAATGTAATCAGCAAGGAATAATAAAATGTATTTATATCCAGGACCGGATTGTATTCCCAAATAACTAAATCACTATAAATTAGTATCAACACATTATTTCATCACTGGCCTAGGCCAGGGTTTTCAAGCTTTCTGTCCAGCATTTTTAGCTCCTCAAAATGACGGACACCTACTGTATATTGTTCTGTTAACTTAATGTTTGCAATGTATTCATTCATATTCCATTCCCATATTATTCTAGTTTGAATTACATATATTGTTGAGCTTCATCATATACATCAGGTCAGGAGATAATGAGTAGATTCAATCAATAAGAAGTCTGAAAAAACTAAAAAAAAATTAAGTATTGATACTATTGTCTATCTTGCTGAACTGTGATTATACTGTAGACATGTTTTTAAACAATCATTAAGCACAACAGGGAAGATGATGATTATTTGTGAAGGTAGGCATCAAGCCACAGCTCCCCAGATTTCTTCAAAGACCTGAGGTAGGAATGAATAAAATATCAATGATAGCAGGACCTAAAGCATCTGATTTCATATAATCACAAACAATTTGGAACAAATTTTATATTGTTACCTCAGTGCTTCCAAAGAAACTTTTGCATACATTACAGTTTTTGCTACATCGGTGTGCATATAAGAGTAAACTGCAGTGGTGAATATACCTGACTATGTCACACCAGGATTCCCACAAGCCTTTGATCTGATAATCGATTCCATACTTCTCACACAGCTCTTGCACTTGAGGAGCCGCACGGCTATAGTTATGTCGAGGCATGGTAGGGAAGAGACTGGAGGAGTGGACAGAAATTATAAGCACACATACTCGCATATTCATGCACTTATGATCATAATCGTGAAAAATACTATATTACTTACTGATGCTCAATCTGAAAGTTGAGATGACCGCTGAACCAATCGTTGAACTTGGAATGCTCAACATTACAAGTAGCTTTCAACTAAAAATAGAGGAACAAAAGCAAATATTAGAACTCCTAGTACACATAATCCTAAATATGGTATGAGTTTCTCAGGGTACTTCGGTTCCTTAGTGTGTCACTGTGTGTGTGACTGGGTGTAGGTGCCCTACAATGGAATGGCACCCTGTGTAGGGTTGTTCCTGTCGTTGTGCCCAGAGTTGCCTTGTGCACTGGCCCATAAACACTTGTGGATTCAGCAGAAAAAAAATGAATAAATAATAACATTCTTTGTTTTCCCTTTTACCCGGTGTATCATTAACACTTCCGGTCACTAAAACACGATGGAGGCAAACAAAACTCATGTCGTTAACATAAAGGTTGAAACTGAGAGCAAGGCATGATGGGAAATATGGTGAATACTATTAACAATTACGAGAATAGGAACACCTGGCAGGTGGCATATGATCAATGATAAAGTTCCCCAATTGGTGATTACCTCAACATCAACTCTTATGTAAACCTTTGACCTGTTTATTGCACAGCAGAAGGCAATGTTTATCAGCTATGCGTAAACAAAGCAATGTATGCAAGCTGATTTCAGACAAATAGAGACCGGAGGTCTGGTGCCAGTGTTATAGCAACTGCTGAACTTATGTGAATAAATCATCCAGTTGAACGTCACGCAGCTGCCAGCAACATTTGGGAGATCTAACAGATGACATTTTAAACTAACAAACTAAAATGGTGGAGCTACTGCAGAGAGCATGGTTGACTTGCGTATGGAGGATTTTTGACACCTCGTGGAATCTGTATTCCGAAATCTGTGTGCTATAATTAATCAAAACTGTGGACTGACCCGTTATTAGCAAAGTTTTTCGTGAGCGATCCTTCTGTGTAGTTTCAACTTTTTTCTTGATCCACAAAATTCAAGTATTTGAGAAATAGTGTGCATAAGTTTGCAAAAGCTGGTCATTTTTATTAGCCAGAGATACTACACAAGATACTGAATTAAAATACCTGCATGCTGAGCCAGTCATCATTTTTCTCATAGTCGATGTCCATGGGAATGTGGTTCATCTGGGTCACCCACACAAACCAGTGACTCTCAATAAACCTGGGTATCAGTAACACCAGTAACTAAAGGCAATATATTTTTAATGTCACATGTTTAATTATGACTAAATACAAAAATTTCTTACCTTACAACAGTCAAAAGCAAAAAAGATCCCAGAACTCCATAGTATGGGACATAACACGTGAGATAACGTGCATAGTAGGACAGATACCATGCAAAATCCTTAACAACAAGCAAAAAATATATTTTACATTGGGATGCTCGTCAGAATTTTAAGCAAAAGGTACATACTTCTATTGTTTTTTTAGACTTGATGAACGTATAGTAAAATATACTCACCACCCATTTTATTAGTAGGTGCACCAGTTCAATTGCTTGTTAACACAAATGTCTAATCAGACAATCACATTGCCGCAACTCAATGCATTAAGGTATGTACAAGTTGTCAAAACAAATTGCTCAAGTGCAAACCGAGCATCAGAATCGGAAGGAATGTGATTTAAATGTCTTTGAATGTGGCATGTTTGTTGGTGCCAGACAGGATGGTCTGAGTATTTCAGAAACTGCTGATATACTGGGATTTTCAAACACAACCATCTCTAGGGTTTACAGATAGAGGTCAGAAAAAAATATCCAGTGAGTGGCAGTTATGTCTACGAAATTTCTTGTTTATGTGAGAGGTAAAAGGAGAATAGGCAGACTGGTTAAAGATGATATAAAGACAACAATAACTCAAATAACCACTCCTTACACTCAGAATACCATCACTATTGAAGAAAAGCCAAGAATAATAAGGCAGTTCTGAAGGCAAAAGTGGGTCCAATCTTCTACTAGTAGGGGTTTACCTAATAACGTGGCTGGTGAGTACATCAACTAAAAAGCTGGCATGGAAACTTACCACATAATCCCGTTGCAAATACATAGTTTGCAAAATGTGCATGTTAAAGTACATTGGGATAAGCAATGGTGGGCCGACTGAAGAAGAGTAAATGGAGATAGAAGAGGGTCATTGGTGGGATATAATGTAAAACATATCACATTATTCTAAACAACATGCATTTCTACAGGACTAAAAAATGAATGGCATACCCAAAAAGAAGTACTTGTGCTGATGGTTATAGGGCATGTGCTTCAGCTTTTTAATCCCGTACTGTGACAAAAGAAGACAGAGAAGTATGTTTTAAAAATAGATATGCATGGAAAGGTACAGGGGTTGGACAATGAAACTGAAACACCTGGTTTTATACCACAATAATTTATTAGTATGGTGTAGGGCCTCCTTTTGAACCTTCACATTCTGCTCTTACTGGTGCAATGTGCAATTAATGAAGATTGGCCACCAAACTTGTCCAAATTAGCCATGAAACCTCCCACACTAAAACGACAGGTGTTTCAGTTTCATTGTCTAACCCCTGTACATATATTAATCATGAAAAGGCAAATTAGTTTCCTATATCTATCCCTATTAAGAATTTAGAATGAGTTTAGTTACCTCAACAGGCAGGACGTTTCCTAAGACCAAAATGTTAATCATGTTGACGTCTGGGTCCTTAAGGACTACATTGGGCTTAGCATGGTGCTGAAAATGCCGATGGTTCCACCAATTAGCAGACGCCCCCTGTAGAATCACAAATATCACACACACATACATTGGATCAAAAGTCATACATTCGAGATGTTTCACACAGGTATATTTTAATGTACACAAAATTATAAACACCTGGCGTGCAGAATATGATAACAAAGGGTCCCATTTGGGAGATACATCCCAACTGGATAGTATATAACGCAGGGTTTCTTAACCTGGTGGTAGCAGCTTAGCCCCTGAGGGGTCACAAGAGTCTGTGTATTTTATTTTTAAACAATTTTAAATTGTTATTTTTAATGTACATCCTGCTGAACAGCTCTGTGTTCTATTGGGTGAGTTTGCCAGAGAGGAGGGGTCCTAAAAGTGACCTTTAAGGTTGAGTCACTTTTATAGGTGAGTAAAAACTTTAATAATATTTTCGTCTGATCTACTCAGAGTTGTAAGTTTTGCCCCAAATTGGGCTAATTTGAAAACCTAGTCGTGGGTGAAAATGCAGAGGTTTCGGGTACAGTTTTTTGTGCTACTTAATTATTTTAAATATTCTCAAAAAATTAAAAATAGTAAAACCAAATATAAAATAGAATTAAAAAGTAAGATTGACAGAAAGTTGTGCACATATAGTTATTTGCCAGTTATTTGCTTCTAACATGCGTGACAGCCATATATTTTGGGATAGTTTAAGCCTCTGTAGGTTTTAGACTGACTTTGGGCTGGATAGTTTTGGTGGCCCTGGCAACTCTTAATCTACTTTAGGCAGCACCTACAACCTTATGATAATGTTGGTTGTAAGTCTAGAGGGGGTGGTGGTCCCTAAATATTTTTATCCCTAAAAAGGCAGAACACATAATTAGTACAATGATGGTTCATTGTACGTTTTAATTATTAGTTGTATGCTATAAGATCTGTTACCTTCAGGTGTCCAATGACAAATTTGTGCAGAAGGTGATCCCAGGTGGAATTTTTAAAGACTGACAGATGGCCGAAGTCATGCTGAAGCCAGCCGGCCTGTGCCTACAGATGACAACAGAGAGAAAGAATGAATCATTTTTTTATATCTCTTTTCACAATTTGTCACCTGCCAAATGTTCTTATACTCAAGTCACACTCCATCATATGACAGCTACCAATCATACAGTTATTTTTAAAATTTTGTATACATCTAATATGATTAATGTAATATTTCCTTTAACTCAACAAAAACTCATGTTTTTGTGCATCATATATGTAGTTGTATATAAATATATATATGTGTGTGTGTGTGTAATATGTGAAACTTTTGTATAAATATGGTGTTGTTCCTGTTATTAAAATTGCATTGTATTGTAAAATTGCATACACAGAACCTAAGAACAATTAATTACGTGATAAACACTCACAGGCCACTTTATTAGGCACACCTTGATAGTAATTATTTTTGTGGTGTTCTTCGGTGTACACTACAGCAATTTGTCCTAACTTATACATGCCTAAATGCATTAAGTTGCCACCATGTGATTGACTTATAAATTGGCTGGTAAGTATATATATATATATATATATATAT
>JAOUQT010000009.1:12928561-12949511 GCA_025769995.1 Xyliphius kryptos | reverse complement strand
CCGATATTTACGGGAACGCCATCAAACAGAGGGTTAATGGCAGATTGGTAATGCAGAGACTTGAACCCCTAACATTCATATAATATAGTAAGAGCTCAGCTAGCTCTACACACCCCAAACGCCCACACTCACAAATGGGTGGGGTGAAGAAGGCGTTCAGGGGACTCCGACAGAAAAACGTTTTAACCGATTAATTCACAGTCAGCTCGGCCAAAAAGCAGGAGAGGCAGAAAAAAAGAAAGGAAACGCGTAACCTTAGTACCTTCTGGGTGTGCCATCTAGACACCTCAGTCTCAATGCCAGCTTCTTTTTTATTTATTGTTATAAATGCAGATGGAGCAGTTGATCTGGCTTTTAAGGCATTTATCTGTTCAAATGCATTGTTGTTGTATTATATAAGACAGCAATTTTGATATTTTGCATGGAATGTTTAAAGATATAAAATGCTTCAATGAGTACAGAGTGATTTAAGAGCCCCGAGGCGTCCAGGCGGCATAGTCGACCCAGAACCGAACTGACATTCTGTAAAAAGACAAACACACATACAGTACATATACAAGCTCACTCACAGAGACAGCTCTACTAGTATATCTAGACACATCTAGATGTGGGAGGATTTCTCAGATCAGGGAATAAAAGATGGCCAGATTTAAGCCATCGTGGGCAGCATGAGTAACGGTGACGGTAAAAAGCTAAACATCACAGATAAAATGTGTGCATGTGTTTTTTTTTTCTTTTTAAACTGTAAAAAAGTCTTTAACACTGTTAATCCTTGTGTTGTGTCTTTGCACACATTTTTTTTATTTTTTTAGATATTCATGGGTCCTTATTAAAAGGGGTTCATTTTTTCGCTAAGCGCTTCATGCACATTGAAATATCTAACGATTTAATAAGCACACTAGTACATAGTACAACAGACTTTTGGTCAGGGTTACACAAATGCATACAAACTCCCGCAATTCTTATCTGCGTTTCCGTGCACTCTCCTGGGCGCCAGAAACTTGCTGTGTTCGTCAATAAACAAACAACAAACAAATAAATAACCCATACAACGTATTAACAGGAAACACATATTTTTAAGATGCCACATGGTAAATTTGTGAAAATAATGAAAATTTAAAACGAAAAAAAAAAGGAACGAAACCATGTCAAGGCAAGAATCTACAGAAAGCATAAAGTCTTTTAGAATGCATCTACATGACTGAATGATTATCTCTACTAATTATACATAGGCCCGGACAGGCAGCTAAAATCTATACAGTACTCGTTTTTCATATATTTATACTTTTTTACACTATACACAGTTGGCAACAAAATACAGAAATGAATCCATGAAGATTGTACACATGATTAAACCCAAAGCACTCTTCATTGAAAATGGTGTCGGTTCAAGACTCAGACAGAGCACAAGAAAAGGAGAGAGATGATTAACCATTTGTTTTCCAGAAGATCCAAATAACAATAATATTCATCAATAATTTTCAAATTATTTCAACAAGCTGTAACAGGAAGTAGAGTTGTGTTGAAAATAATCTCAGTGTGTTTAAAACTGAGAAAAAGTTTATTCCTCATAATAGCTTTTATATCTATATACACAAAGGCACTGGAAGAACTGCACATTCAATTCCAAATGAAAACAATAACAACATTTTTTTAACTGTAAATGAAGAAACAAATATAATTGGCTGTTCAAAAAAATGGCAGGGTCTGTATATTCATTTACAAACTCGAATATTTACAATATAAACTGAAATTCATAGCAGATTTAGTGTTTCTGTGAATCACTGAACTAATATTTAGTTATAAAACTTGTTTTACTGCTTAACAATGTAGTCAACTAACATCCTACATTTTGCAGTTCTTCTACATTCTTGGTTTTTGCATCAAAAACAGCATTTCTGATATCACGCCTCAAATTACCAATTAGATTGGGGTCAGGGAATTGGGCTGGACACCTCAATCTTGTTAGGGAACCAGGATGTTGTCCAGTTGGTGTGTTGAAACACCAATTTCAAGGACATTTCTTCTTTAGCATAAGACAACATGATGTCTTCCATTATTTTAATATATACAAACTGGTACATGGTGCTTGATATGAAATAAATTAGCCTGATTGCAAAGTATAAGAAACATCCTTAAACCATTATGCTTACACCTTTTGTATTCACAGTGTACTGTGGCTTAAATTTATTGTTTATGGGTCATATGTGGCCTTTAGAATGATTAAGAGCAATGTTGGTCTCATCTCATGTGGCACGGCTTCTCTTTATGCCAGTCTTGTGTTCTTTAGCAAACTGTAACCTTTAAACCAAACACCACACAGAAGTTTCCCAGGTCATCCCAGCCGGGATTGATCCTGCGTCTTTCTTGCTGTGAGGTGAGGTGAGAAGACTTTAACTTGTACATTCCACTTTAAACTTAACTATTCTTTGTTAACCATTCTTGTGTGCCTAATGTTTTAGTCTTGCTGCAGGACTTGTGTGACAATCTGATTAGGACAAATTGATGGAGAAATATAGAAATACACATACTGTGTATAGAAAAAAGTTCACAAATACCATTCTTCCTTGAACCTCAAAAGCCTTGCAGCTAAATGTAGATACTTATTGTATAACGAAGCCATAAACCAGAGTTTGTAGTCACCTTTATAGGTGAATTTGTCTGAAGATGAAGACTGAAAGTTGTGCTTAAGATTGTTAGGGACTGTTATTCAGAGAAATTGATTTGTTGTAGATGAGACGCTAGGATCTCAAGCTTGTGCTGCTCGCTGAGATTTAAATCCATCATGATCAGCTGAATTATATGATAAACAGGAGTGTCATCTATGTACAAAACTGTCAATATGGGTACTTGTGTGTATGTGTGTGTTTGCGTTTGTACAGGTTTTTACTACTTTGTGAGGATTAAATGTCCCCACAAGGATAGGAACTTCTCAGGAAACATTGCTGGCTTCAAAGTAAAGTATGTAAAAGTAAAGTGTTTTTAGTTTTAACAACAACTGTAAAAAGTAAAAGAACGACTAAGGATAAAAATGAAAGTAGAGTTAGGGTTATTTAGCTGAATTAATCTCATTAGAAAGTCCTAAAGTATTTCAATAGTTGCATGTAGGTGTATATTCATGTATTCATGAAGGTGTGTTTAGGCCCATTTAATGTGTGTCTTTAAAACCCCTTTCACATTTTCTCCAAACATCTGCTAGTGCAGTCATAACAAAGTGATTTTACTACTCCTAATCTGCTTATTTAAAAGAATTATGGGTAATTTAAGACTTTTAATTTAATTACATTTAATCGGATGTGCTCATGCCGCTCCTTTTCTTGTGCCTGCTGCTGGGACAATTCACTCAACATTACCTTCAATGAGAATACACTGGGCATTATATGCCCTTGTTCAAGAAGGGGGCATCATCATCAACATCATCATAATTTTCAAAACCACTGATCATATTTGTATCATTACATGTGGCAAATAAAACATCTTTACAACCACGACGTTTCTTATTTGTCAATTATTTACAGGAAAGAAATATTTAAAAATATTTAATATATGGGGCTTTATGGCCCCCTTTTCCATTTAAAGTAACAAACTCAACATTAGAACATCTACTCTATCACATGTACACAATTTATACACAGACTAAATGTAAACAGAGAAAAATCAACATCTATTATTACTTATTGTAGTCGTTTTTACAGTTAGAATAATGTGCACAGAAAACCCTGACTGGGAGTGAGTGGCCAAGCCAACGCATGGAGCAGTGCTTTTAAACTATGAAAAGGAGAGCTGATGAAGGCTGGGACCAGAACGGCATGCCCCAAAACAGCCAGAGTGAAAAAAAATAGAGATAGAAAGAGAGAGAGATAGATAGAGAGAGAGAGAGAGAAAATATGAAGACTGATAAGTTCTTTTAAACACATTTCACCCGACAGGGCAAGCTTCCTGGCTGACTGAGCTCTGCCACCAACACATTGCACTCTATTAGCCACTCTCTGGAGCGACGCTGGATTACACAACTGATCTGCCGAGACACAGAGCTATTAACAAACCCTGGCCGGTGTGAATGAAATCAGTGATAAGCACTATAATCTGCTTAATGAGAACAATATAAAGCATGAATACTCATTGTAGCAGACACTCAGGAACATGTGGTCAGGGGACGTTATTTGTCATTATAAGCAGTAATAAAAATAATAATAATATGAATTTGATTTGTGATCTGTGTAATAAATATTATTACTGTCATGTAAATTATTCAAATCATCAGGTCAGAACAACTGAATTAACATAGTTCGTGTTCAAATACAAGGAGAGACTTGATGTGAGGCAGTGGTGAGATTATCTCAGCTCAAATTGAGCAATCCCTTATAAACTGTTTTGTTAGGTGTGTATAATTTGTGCGTACTTGTTGCCACCAACAGTAAGTTTATAGACACATTTATTTTATAGGTATATATTTTACTGATCCGGTCATCTGACATGAAACCACATGTACCTCTGTCTCTATAGACATGTTTCCATTACACTTACATTTGGGCAAAATATAAATATCGATATAAAATTTGGTAATGAAAACACTTAATTCTGTGAAAAAAATGTTTTTAAGCTCTCTTGAGGTGTTTTTTTATTGTAATTAAAACAGTGTAATGGAAACACAAATTTAAGAGTCACTTGTCCCCAACTGGACCATCATGGCGCGATGTGTGTGTACAGAGGTAGAACTGAGATATCTATCAATTTAACAAAAGAATAAAAGAATATAATAACAATACTGGACAGCAAACAACAATGCTTGACACTGATGCAAAGTAACAATCAATGCTTTGAGCCTCCATCTTCTGGGAAGAAAAGTCTCATAAGACGAGACTCTTTTAAATCTTGTGATACAAAAGTATCGTGATTTAAAATAATGCACCAGTCAATGAAAACACATTCAAATCGTATTTGTACTTTATCGAAAAAGACTGTAATGGAACTGTAATGGAAACACACCTACTGAAATGGTGTGTGTAAGTTTGTTCTGATTCTTTTATTCTACACAGACAAGACATGCACTGATACACTAGCTTAAAAATTAAGTAAAAAAAAAAGAAAAGATTATACCTGAAAGCTTCGGAAAGGAATTTCACGCAAAACAGAAAGAAAATAATAAATAATGTAAGACAAATGCACTAGAAAGTAAACAGTGTTCATTAGTTTCAGTATACAAGCAAAATGTACTAAAATATGACTATGACTTAAAAATATATATACTTTTGCAGACTGTATACTTTTGTAATGATTGAGTATGAATTGGGGCGGCACACTGGCACAGTGAGTAGAGCTTTCGACTCACAGCAAGAAGGGCCGAAGTTTAATCAAAACACGGGAAATTTCTTCCGGCAGTTAGCATGCTCTCTCCGTGTTCAAGCGGATTTTCTCTGGTTTCTTCCCGCATTCCAAAGACATGAATGTTAGGTTAATTGGTGTCTCTAGAGTGCCCCTTAGTAAATTTGTGCGTGACTGAGTGTATGGGCCATATGATGGATTGGTGCCCTGTCTAGGGTTGTTTCTGCCCCTGCGCCCAGAGTGAGCACCGGTAGGCCGGCGACCCCATGTGGAAAAAGAAAATTGATAAATGAATGAGTACGAATTGAGAAATTATGGTGGTAAATTTAAAACACATGGAGGTGCCGAACAAAACAAACTTGCTGTGAATTTAACCTTCTTTCTTGGACATATATTGACCATACCTATATACACTATAGTATGTGGTATAAAGAGTGCTAACATGGGACATGGAACATATTCAATTATTAAGAAACAAAAAGTCAATAATATAAAAAATTTTAGCTATAATATTACATTTATGATGTCCGTATATTTGGCTCTGACAGAGTCACTCACGCACCAGCCACCATATGGCTCACAGGGCAAGATCACTTCAAACAACTAAATCCAAGTTTGGCGGAATAAAATGCAAATCCCACAGGAAAGTATTCTGATATTTCTTGCTTATAAAGCCTTGGTGTATTTGGACAGAAGAGGAGAGAAGAGAAAAAGATCAAGCCTGGACATAAGATCGTGAATAAACGTGTGCAGGAAGAAGAGCAGTCTGAGGAGAATTATCACCTTCTGAAGAATGTTTTTTTATTCTCTCATCATGACTGGATTTGACGCCTTGGTAGCTTTGCTACTGACAGCAGACAGGAGACAGTACTGAGTAAAAGTCTTCCATAATTTAGCAAGGTAAAGAGCACATTTTAAGGCAAATTAAACTCATCTTTTATCATTTGAGCATGGACAAATGAAAGACTAAGACATGGACAGACTAAGAAAGAAGTAAGAAAGCCGTAAGAAACTTAAACTTAAAAATTAAACTTAAAGGCACAAGCAAATCATGAATGAACAGGCTGCAGCTAATTTTAGTCATATTACCGCCATGGTTCGTGCTCTCCCATATAGTCTGAGCATGCCAAGGTGATATAGCACGTATCATACTGCTTCAGGGTTGCCAGTGCAGGATGGATCCTTACATCATTGTTATAATTCTTATTTATAAATTATTATTATTATTATTATTATTATTATTATTAAACGATGGAGCCAATTTCAAGTAGAATACATAACAATGACAGAAAATAAATGGCATCTTGGTTTAATAAAATGACTCAAGTTTTATTGAGTGTTTTATAAATACACTCTATGTTTCATTGCAGGGTGAAGACATTAATGTTATTTCAAATCGGATACATCTTTAAAAAACACCCTATATCAGTTACTAAACTAAACTAGTACTTTTACTTTAATACTTTAACTACATTTCGCAACATTTTGCTATTTATGCTAATAGTAACATTTTGCTATTTATGCTAATAGTAACATTTTGCTATTTATGCTAATAGTACTTTGACTTCCGTTGAATATTAATGCACGACTTTTTCTTGTAATGAAGTATTCTGTCATTTTTACTTAAATTATGTTACAGTATGTCATATATTTCATGACATATGCCATTATTTTATTGAAATGATTGGCTGCACAGATGTGGGATGTGGCTTAACTTAAATTGCATCCCAATCTCAATTCAAATCTGAGTTACTAATGCCCCTGTCTTTTTTCAGCAGTGCACTCTACCAAATGAGAAGTACAGCCTGCTACTTAACTAAAGAATCTAAATATGTCTTCTTCACTGTTGGTTCTTAATAAGTTGCATCAGATGTGGTAGAACATGGAGAAGTTACATCATTATATAAGCATGAGTCAAAAATTATTAGCGCTTTGGTAATAAAATGTCTGTTGGTCACACTGTTGTATCAGTGCTATTTAAACAAGGTTGATGTCTCCAGAGTCACTACTGTACAGGTTTGAGCAGGTTACATCAGTTCATTTGTAACCGTGGGGAAAGAAAAAAATGTCTGCTTTACTTTGGATTTGCTGGAAAGAAGAGCAGCATGCAGTCATTATTTTTTGTTGGCTGATGGTGTGTCTGGTGCTGGTATTTATAAATACTGTACTTTTATGCACAGTATAAAGTCTGAGAATCAATAAAGAAATGTGAAAATAAGGTCAGCCATAAAGAAGACGCTAGACACCCGGCCATATCCATAAATGGTGACAACATTGAGCGGGAATGTGAACTGATCTTTGGACACTTTGGTAAGGACAAGAATTTATTGTGGTACAGATGCACAGAGTGTACTGAAAACATGGAGATTAAGTTGAAAAATAGTGCTTATCTTTTCTGAGGGTAGAATAATTTAAATTCTAGAGGCAGTTTGTTTATCATTTTTGTGTCACCCTCATAAATGTCATTGTAGACCTCTCCTTGAGCTATTACAGTAATTGTAATGACTATGTAATATGTCATTGTAGACTGTACCCTAAAGTTTCATCTCGCCATCCTGATGCAGCAGTGACACAGAAGCTCTGCATGATGCAAGAAAATGAAATGGAGAGAAACTGCCTTACAATTCAGATGGTGTCTGTCTCACTTCTCTTCTCTCTCACATCTTGCATTCTGTCCTCCCCCAACACAACTCCACAACTTCTAAAGACTAATATCAGAATTATCTGTGACACTCTACTGAGAGAATGCAGTATTTTTTTTAGGATTTTTTACATTAATTCCACACACGTAGAGCGTAAATCATTGTGACACATTTTAAACTACCCGCTGTTACAAACACCCCATTTACACCACCACACATACACAACTTTCTTGAAAACTATTAAAGTCTCTGGGTATTTTTATTTCAGTACATACAGTACTGTGCAAATTTCGTTGGCAACCTATAACAAATTAATCTTCATTAATGTGTCAGTACAGAATGATGTTAGATTTCCAAACAGTATGTTATGCACCATATTTACATAATGGACCACTTTTTTAAATATAACTATTACTTATTAATAAATTATTGATGCTGCTGGGTTTTGCTGCACAAAAGCAGTAGAAACAAATTCTTTATTTATTTTTTTTTACAGTAGTGTACAGTTTTACAGAGTCAATTGTAGTAAGACAGAATGTATGTGTGTGAATGGGAGGGAGGCAGGTAGAACAGTCAAGCTACAGGGAGCATTGATCACAAGGGTGCAGGAGTTCAGGTAATTAGGAGTAACTGTCCAATGAAATTGGGAGTGTGGAATAGAGGTGAAGAAGCAAGTACAGGCAGGATAGAGTGGATGGAGAAAAGTGTCACGACTGATGTGTGACAAAAGAGTCACTGAAAAAGTGTAAGGAAAGGAAAGAGAGTAATCAGACAAGCCTTCTTGCATGGTTTGGAGACAGTGGCACTGACCAAGAGACAGGAAGCAGAACTGGAGGTGGCAGAGGTTAAGATGTTGATGTAGGATAGACCGAATTAGGAATTAGAACATCACAGGGACAAAGCAGTTAAAAAAATTTTGAGTCAAATGGGCAGACTGAGATGGTATTGAAATATGCAGAGGAGGGACAGTGGATATATTGCTAAGAGGATGTTAGAGATGGAGTTGACAGGCAGGGGTAAGAGAGAAAGACCACATAGGAGTTATATGGATGTGATTAATGTATACATGTAGGTAGCTGGTGTGAGAGTTGAAGATGCAGAGGACAGAGTGAGAAAAGACTGACTGTGGTGAGGTCAAAAGAAGATGTTGACACAGTTCTTCTGGATACTTTGTCATGATTGATTCTTTTCTTGCAGCCCAGCATGCCTTTCTTATCAATACTAACATACTTTTTATAATAGCTTATTTATTAGCTGTAGCATTAAGTTGATTTTTTGTTAAGTTCAGTGTCATTCAGACATTATAACTAAAACATTAAGTGTAAAACTAAAAGAGAAAGTTATACTATGCTAAGAGTTTAATTCTTTGTTTCATGCTACGTGTTTCGCCAGGTTATGTATCTTGTTCCATTCTATTTTAAGTTTACTTTTGTGTCGGTTTATTTGGTAAAGGATTATTATTAAAAATCACCTTTTGCGTTTACTTCTGCCTTATCCTGTGTGTTCCTGTGTGGAGTAATCGTTATATAAAGCTTTTATTCTTTCACTAATTGCTTATGAACCAAAGCGACAACAAGTTCAGGCCACGTAAACCCACAAAAGCAACCACGCACTGTGACTCACTCTAGAGATATGGATTGCCATTATGTGTGAATGGGTGTAATGGTGGATTGATTAGAGCTCAGCTTTCTTACCCAATAACACTAAAGGATCCGAAAGCAGCAGGAACTCACAAGTACGGTCCTAATTACCCAACATGGCCTCTGTTGATTATCTTTAGGAAAGTAACCTAATAGCCATCACAAAACATATCATATCAATTATAAAGCCACATCTATCCAAAAATACATTACTTTGCTAAATATTTTGTCACCCTATTCCTATACGAACATCAGTAAATAATGCAAAACATAAACATGTTGGGATTTGTCTGCAATCTCCAATCTCCAGAAGAACTGTATCTAATTACACAATCTGTTCAGTAAAACCTGATAATTACAAAGTAGCTTATAAATCTGTACAACTTGTAGTTTGGGACTGTGTTTACACAGTTGACTTCCATTCGGTTTTTTTCACAGTACTGCACCGTTATAAGCTACAAGTTTTTTTTTAATTATTATTAATTTCATTGTGTTTTTGTCCACAATGTCCTCTTTTAATAAATATGTTGCTTTGTTTAAATAATTTACTTAGTAATACAGAATTCATTAAAAAACTACATTTGTTCTAAAAAAATAAGGTGCCTAAGACTTTTGCACAGTACATTTTACAGTACATTTTGCATTCCAGCTTTTAAAATGACTAGATAAAAATAATTACTTCAGTCTTCTTACGGCATATTATTCTGTAACTACTGGGAGATTCACTCTAAAGAGGCCCCACACAATATTACATTGTAGAATACTGTTTCTTTACCAAAAATTAATTTTACCTCTCTTAAGGGATCTTCGTTGAATTTTTCAGAAAGTTTTTTAGACAACAATACAATATTGAGAAAAGACAGTGTGTATTAACACAATTAATTTGCTACATAATTGGACAATAACTTTTCATCTGAGAGAACCCATAAAGTTTCAAAGGTTCAGAGACTATGCAAAAGTTTAATTTATCATAACAGGATATACTGTAAGTTTGAGGAAAAACCAGGAGTTCAATATTCTTCAAGAAAGTGTGTTTTATAACTTCATCAGTCGTATGCTTAATATATACCAGATTCTATAAAAATCTCTTCTTTCCTATTGATTTTACACTTTTGCCAGTTTTGCCTGTCTTTCTGTGCTTCATGGAGCAGACATTTCAGTTAATTTCTTTTAATACTCTACTTCAGTTTAGGTATTTATTTTTTCTGCAAAACGATTTAAATTGACCGCATTGTCTCTTATGTTAAATTGCTGCTTCTCTGTTATAAAAACTGCAACTGCTTTTACCCTGTGGTTCAAATGTCCAGATAAACCACAGACATAAATATGATCAGACTAGATACATTTTAAAACTTTTTGTATTTCAGAATTATATAGGGTAATATTTCATTTTGGGGCAAAGAGGGAACTTCCATCCATTACATGCTAAATGGTAAATATACAGAGGAAGACGTTGAGAAAGAAAAAGATTATTAGAAGAACAAAATTAAGACAATTAGAAGAAAGAGAACAATTAGACGAAGAAGAATAATTAAAAGAAGTGGAAAGAAGACAAGAAAGAAGGAGTACAAGTAAAAGAAAAAGAGAGTTAAGAAGAAAAGGAGATAATTGGATGAAAGAGAAGTAGGTAAGTAATAATAATAATAATAGGAAGAATAAGAAAATAAATAATAGAAAATCAAGGAGAAATCAGAAAAATAAATGGTCCTAAAATGTTTAGAAACAGTTTTTTTTAGTTAGTAAAATTTAGTGAAACACACAAATACACACACACAGGTGAAGTGAGCACACGTGCCCGGAGCAGTGAGCAGCCACTACAGAGCCGGGGAGCAACTGGGGATTAGGTGCCTTGCCCAAGGGCACTCCAGCCATGACTTGAAATCGAACCACTGACATTCCGGTCGCTTTGCACTTATTTCCAAAGAAAACGCTTTTCTCGTCTCACTCATGGACTACATTCGTTATACAATACTAAAAATATAAACATTTTAAAACAACAGCGAAAAGCCAGCTCATCCTCCAACCACTTGAGCCTCAGTTAGGGGTTTCTATCTTTTTCTGTTTGACAAAACAGGGACAGACATGACCAGGGATATTGTATATTCTATTCATACATTTGAACTTTTTTAATATTTGAAAACAAGTGGTCTTCTGTCAAATGAAAGGCCCAGGTAGCCACGACAAAAATATTAAAACAAATCCTTTAATGGAAAAGGATGCCTATAAAAGTAATTATGATAAATAATAGTTTTTTTTGTGGCCTATTTTAATACATGAGTCAAAACAAGAGAGAGAGAGAGAGAGAGAGAGAGAGAGACTGATACAGAGTAGTTTTTCACTCATTTGTCAGCACTGTGTCTGGCCCAGCCTCCATGTATTGCTACACCCATCTTGAGTGACCTCTCCCTTATAATACAAAAGTATTAATGTTTAAAACATTGATTATCATATTTATAATAATTATTACACTGCCATATAGTGCAGGTTAACACTACTTCTCCAACTCACTTTCAGAGGCATACAGCATGATGCCAGAAAAGAATAGAAAAGAGGATAACCTTGCGTATTGGCTGTTTTATACATCAATGATCACACACACACACACATACACAGAGAGAGAGAGAGAGAAAATCAGGTAAAGGCAGTATTAGGACAACCTCTTTATCTCAAAGATTCCTGCAGAGAGTAAAAAAAGAAAGAAAAACTATAAGAACAGAGCAGACTGCATTACAGTCTTTTCTGTAATGCAGTCTGGCGGGGTACACAACACACTTCTCACACCAAAGTTTGGAAGAACAATTTGCTTCATTTAATTTCATTAACTGTTTATTTCTATAGCTAAGGTAACTCTTTTTTTACTTCTTTCCTTTTTCCATGTGAATTATGTCTCTGTTTATTTTTTATTTTTATAAATTTCCAGATTTTACCTGCAGCAACCAAAATATTACTGTTTTTTTCCATTCAGTTCAGTGCGATTAATAGTTTTTCATCTGGAGATACACCATATCGCAGACCAAAATGTCCCTGGAAAAATAGGACAAATTGGCTAACTTTTTTGAAGAAAAAAATAGCCTGGATGAATAAAAAGAAAAAGGCTGCGCGAGCAGCAAGGGAAGGAAGTAATTGTGAATGGAAGAAGGGAAACCAAAAGACAATGCAAATAAATGAAGGATTTAATGCAAATATAAATAGATTTTGTTGAACGATGAAAGTCTACTATTCACCCCCTGTGGAATAAATGAGCATGACAAAGACAGCAAGGGGCAGATGTATAATGCCTATGTATAACAGAACAACAGAAAAGGAAAATATAATAACAAATGGGTTCTTTTAAACATCAAGTAAAATGTAAATTCTTCAACATTCTAGAAAAGGAACACTACTGCAGTTTCTTCATTGTTAGATCCAGGGACATTTTGTTGTCGTTGGTGTGCGACATGTAGTTAAATCCTTTCCTTCAACATATGCCTGCTTTAATTTTGCACTATTTCATTTATACTGAACAATCACTTGATCATCACTGCATCATCACCTCACAATCGGTTCACTTCACAACAGGTGTCCAAACCTAGAGTGCTAGAGAGTAGAACCAGGAGTGGAGGAACCATGAACAAACACAAAGATAAAGGGCATTCAGCAACCAGCTATGTGTGGTGAGCCGAGAGGTGAACAAAAACTGACGGAGCTGCTGCAGTGGGCATGGTTCGAATTGGGAATAGAGTCTGCATGTTGTAATCAATGAAAAAAGGTGGAACAACACCTGTCTAATTACTGGTTGTTCCAACTTTTTTAATTGATGCCTAAATAATTTATTAAAATATACAACATTGAATAAACAAATTGTATCCAGTTTTTGGATAAATTCGTATCAGACAGTGACAACTTAAGGAGGTGAAGTGTTATAAATGTTGCCCAGATTGCTAATATTAGTAATAATGGTTAACTGTAATATTACAGTAGCATCACAAACATTCTAAGTTTACTAGCTAGTCATGTTCTGCCAGCCAACATTCCCTTTAAGGATTGTAGCGGAAAATGAAATGTCTTAACAGGAAAAGACTCAAACTTTCCCGTTGCCAGTCCACCACCTGAAGATGGCTAACAAATGTGCTCCCAAGGGTCTCTGCTGGATCTGAGCCATATTTAAAAATAAAAAGTGAAACTACTCACCAATAAAGCGTGAGAAGGTCAGAAGAGAAATTGAGAGAGAGATCAAGAAGGATCGTAGAGATGTAATTGACCTCAAGGGAATTTTGCTATTTAAATGTTATTATGTAATGTATTATATATAAACTGAAAGTGAACTGAAGGAAACAAGAGCAAATACTGGTTACAGATCACATTAAAGTTTGCATATAGTAGTTTTTAAATGGCTTCCTTTAATTTTTCTAGATTTGGTTAAGGAACATCAGACTGAAAAATCAAGAATTAATATTACTTATACTTACAAAAGGGGACCTACTTTGCTAATATAATTATTATGAGTAAATCATATGCAGACCTTAACAAATGATAGTTAGATCTATTAGCACTGCAAGAGACAAATAATGGGAGAAACACTAAAAGAAAAAGTTAGATAAGTAGAGTCAAGAACAAGAGGCTGCACAAGGGCAGAGGCTAATTAGTTATAAGGTGTGAGAGTGGATGGCTAAAAGTACCCATGTTTTGCAGCCAGGCATTGAATCAGTCTTGTGCATAAAGATGGGGCATGGGCTCAAGGGTCAAAGGTTAAAGGTTATGGGTTCAAGGTGCGACCAGGTGAGGGTGATCAGGCTTTAAGTGCGTGCCACTGTGCCACGTTAGTGCGCGGCCTGCTCAGCATATCTTTCCAGTGTTTTACCTCTGCTGGACCGCTCTTCCAAGACAGATAGATCTGAAGAGACAAACACACACACACACAATAATCAGAAATGTACTCATAAAACCAGCATACATCTGTACAAATAATATGGTACTGCTGTGATAATTATTAATAAATGTCAAAGTAGTTGCAGCTACTAGTATTAGTATGAATGGGTGCATACTTTGATAAAAGTTGCTAAGTCTTGCTGCAAGGGTTACTCTCAAAGTTTAAAGTTCAAAGATTAATTGTTGCATCAAAGAATAAATTGTCTTAAATAATTACAGATACTTAATATATATATATATATATATATATATATATATATTTATACAGCAACACAACTAAAAATATAATTTATCTCATTTTAATTGCTTAAGGCACAATGTGTGCCCATAAGAAAAGCAGCAGTCAGTTTAGAAGTACCTTGCCGATGACATCATTACGGCTCAGCCGGTCCTTGTCCATGACAGTAATGATGATGGTGGTTTCTCTGAGCACGTGTGCAGGAACATCGAAGGGGAAGGACTCATTAAATACAGGATTCAAGCAGCGCTTAATAGTAATTGTCTTTTTCTTCTCCACACGCCTGTCTTTATGCATGAGCCACACCTTCACATAGGGATCTGCAGATAATCAGAAAATAAATATGCTGTGAATAAATTAGATGCATGCATCTGGAGCGAATCCACTTTTGCAATTTGTCAGTGAAATCACTGACCTGGCTTTCTCCTGATGAAGAGGGAAATGTTTATAAAAATGAAATGATGTAGTTGGTGGTGTATAATTCTGATTTCAGAATGAGCAGTAAATACAGGAGAGAAAATGGCCGAAAGGAGTCCGGTTTACTGTTCATGGTGGAAGCTGTTAGATCTATGGAATATTTATAAGACTGAGTATTTACAAACTGCAGTCTGATTGTAAGATTTAAATATGTAAATAGGCCTCAATCTTTCACAGAAATTAGAAAGTGTTTAGAAATAAAAACATGATTCGTTACAGGGTATAAAATATCTTCCTAAATTACTGACACCCCAATAAAATACCTTAAGCTCATGATAAAACAATGGTAGAAAGTTAACTGTAATATAAGAGCAAAGATTGTGCCGCAGATTTGTCAATGATGTTGTCAGAGACATGCTTAATCAGTTTGTGTTTGTCTACCTGTTTGACCTCCCTGCACATTCTTCTCCAAGACGTTATCCCCAGCTGACAAAAACTATGATTTCAGCAATTGGGAGTTCAGTCCATCCATGCTGGGGAAATGGAGGCACTGGATAGAATGGTCAGAAGTTCTGTTCATGGTCTGAATGGATCGCAAGAACTAGGAATATATATGCACTAACAAGCGACTCACTTCCCGCCAGACACGCTGGGTCTAGAATGTTTTTCTAACACCCCTCTATGTGCTTATGTTTTTATGTTTTGGATTACCAGGCCCTGGCAACCCATTTTGTTAAAATAAAGACTGCTCTCTTACTTCTGATTTTGTAATTGTGCGTTTGGATTCCTCCACATTTCTGACACACTTCATCTTTTATAATATTAAGTGCAAAGATTCAGAGGTTCAGACCTAGAGGTTCAGACCTAGACCTAGAGGTTTGGCCCTCATTATTTTCTCACCACACATGTTTTCTGTCATGTTTACTTCAGGGGACTGAGCCATGGCAGAAACCTTATTTTTTTGTACTATAGCATGCAGCTGCAATCAAGAATGGTCAAAAAGTTCAATAAACGCTCTCATAAACTTTATGGAAAGCCATCAAGATGAGCTGGCACTATGTTGTAAGTGCCAAAGGTGGGCTGACAACATATTAAACCCTACAGATTTAGAATATGCTGTCACTTAAGTACAAATGTGAATGACAACAGGAGAGCAAATGCAAGACAATTAATTTGATGACCCACTGTTTGGTTGTTTTCACTCTTTTGCCTGTATGTACAGTGTTCATCACTGTGGCTACATTCAATTAAAAACTTAGTTGCACTTGATTTTTGCCTTTCAGACAGAATACAAATCTTCAGTATAATTTACTTCCTGGTTGCAGATCAAAAGCTTTCATAACAAATGTGAATCCTACTAAAATGTAGGTGACCCGTACCCTGAGACTCCGACACTGGCTTCTGGTGCACACCCAAGTTCAGAAAGCAGGTTCACAAAAACAAAACAAACCATACCAGCAAGTGGTCTATGGTCTGTGCCAACAGCTTAGTGTGAAAGCTTTCTTAGTTTCTTGGCAGAGGCAGAGAGAGTTTGATTAAATGTCCTTGTAGCTTGTGCCGTTCACGATATGAAAAACAGCAACCACAACATTAGAGACATCAAATTTGTATATAAGGTTATTTTTAGTGTAGTCATTCTTCTTTTATCTTTACACCTATATTCAGTATATGTTGACAAAAGCTTAATTTGTTTCTGTTTATGACCACAGGATAGCTCTAGTCAGAGTTCCAGTAGTGTTTAACAAAATGCACATGCTTACAGCGAGAATTTCCAACAGCTGGCATGCACTGAAAATAATATTTTGGCACAACATAGAAGTGCCCATGAAGCAAATGTGGTTAGTTGCCTTGCTCAAAAGCACTGCAGCTATGAATGATACTTGTTGGTTTAGGGATCAAATGCACAATCTTTTGATTCAAAACTTATCTTATCTGACCATTAGGCCATGCCTGTCTCATAAAGGGGAGTATGTGCCTGTGGGGTAAGAACCTGTGGTCACTGGGTTGCTGTATATATACAAATGCTGTATATTATAGATTTTCAGACTTTATAGGGATGCCAACAAGTATCTATAAATAGGGTTTCTTTGCTAGGGATACATTTAAATTAGATAAAAAACTGAACAAAAACTAAAAACTTTTCCTCAGATTTACTGGGGGCAGCAATAGTTGTAATGGGGCCAGTTAATTTACCTGATGTGCCTCCAATGTCCATGGCTTTAAGGTTGCGTGCTTTTATAATGTTGACAGTGATGGTGTTAGCAGTAGGATTGTAACACAGGGACACCAGGAGATCTCCTCGACTCCCCTACACGTCAATCACACACAGAGATATCCAATTTCAGAATGGTGTTATCATATTTTAAAAAAGTATGTATTTATATGTATTAAAAAAAAAACATATAATTTAAAGCACACAATTATTTCACTATACATATTCAGCTGCAGTTAATCAGTATCGAATATTTCTGTACTCACACTGCCATCACTGCATGGTTTCAGGTCCTTCCAGAAGGTCTGGTGTTGGCCCAGCTCCACCTTGTTTAGTGGAATGGAAACCTCTCCTATAGGGTCGTTCCTGCTGAAGCGGTCATAATCCAGCACCTGCAGGTAGAGTGTACGCTCTCGTACCTTCTCGTATGGAAATCCTGGACAAGACAATTACATATGGATATGGATTACAAATTGACACTGTGATATCGATTTAGCCCTGCTGTGAAAGAAACCCTGAAATAACACCCAAAATGTAGTACTCAGTAAGAAAAGAGGAAATATTTACAACAAAATTGACTATAAAAATCTATCTATCTATCTATCTATCTATCTATCTATTAATTTATTTGCTAGGCACCTTTTCGCTATTGAGTGTGTGTGAGAGGAGGCTTTAAAGCACTTCGCAAAACTTACAGTATATGGTAAGTTTTACTGATACTTGAAGTATCTTAGTTTTACTTAGTTGACTTTAACTGTGACACTTACGTATTTCTTCGCAGAAAAATCCAGTAGCCTTCATTATGGATAAAATGTAATTTTGGCAGAGTAACCTAGGCGGCCTGCCGGTCCAACACTCAGTCCAACAAAGCTGCCCTAAGGTCTGTTCTTCTTTGCTCCACAGTGCAGTTTCATGTAGACTACTATAGTAATGATGTCACAAGGTTCACACCATGTCCAGTAAGTATTGTACAGTTCACAGCAGAGGTTTTTTAATTTAGCTAGAAGAAATGTTGAGAGCATTACATAGTCCAAAACCAAAGGCCAAATGTACAGGAAGCTTGTTTATAAAAATGTTTTGCCATGACACCTCGAGCTCTAGAATGGCTAAATATTACATCTTGTGAAAACAAGACAGACAAAAAAACACTGCAACAAAATGAACCAAAAAAACCCCTCAGAGAATATGAAAAATTATTCTAAAGGCGGATGGGAGCATCCAAAGTAATTACAGGATATTTATATTATCTCAGAAACTTTTTTTCTTATACTGGTATTTTTCTTTACTTTGCTAAGTCTGGTATAATAGTAAGAGGAAACAACAAGCTATGTCAAAACAAGTGAAATAAGGTGCCTGTGAATTTATTATACTAATTGTACAGTATACAGGACTAACGGTGGTTCAGTGTATAGTGCTGTGGCCTTACAGCAAGAAGATTTTGTGTTGGAGCCCCGGGCGTGGCGACTCCGGAAATTTCTGTATGTAGTTTGCATGTTCTTCCTGTGTTCGCACAGGTTTTCCCTGGGTACTCTAGGATTAAACTGGTATAGAAAACGAATGAATGAATGAATGGGTATGGCTAGATGAATGCAATTTTAAGGGTAATTAAAAGTCTTAGGCAAGCAAAATATCACACATCTTTAGATTGCATAAAAATAGCTTTATTTAATGAAATGCCTAAGAATTGTTTTAATTTGTGTTTTTCTTTGGCAAGTACTAAAATCAAAGTTGCCACTCATGTGCAGCCTATATACAGTAAGCATTATGTTATGCTTGTGAAGTGCAAAATACAACACAAGATATAAATGCAGGATGTAATGAAAATTAGTTCAGAACTGCCTTCATTCTTTGTTGCATTCTTTTAATACAGAGATGGTATTCTGCATTCTTTGGTTGTGAGGAGTGTTTTTTTAGTTACTGTTGCCGTCTTATCATTTCGAACCAGACTTCCCATTCTGTTCTGACCTCTCAGATTAACAAGCCATTTTCATTTCTTTTTTGGACCATTCTCTGTAAACCCTAGAGTTGGTTGTGCGTGCTGGATTTGTACTTCAGCAAGTTGTCTTGACCACTTCTGCATGCCTAAATGCATTTTGCATGATTGGCTGATTTGGTATTTGTATCTAATGTACCTAAGTAAGCGGCCAGTAAGTGTATCAATGCATTTCTTTTAAATTTTTAACAGCTGCTTCATATTTTCTGTTCAGAACTGTGCTTTATAAATCCTCACAGATGGAGAGGGTGAAAAGCACCAAAGACCTCAATTGGTTCAATAACACTGCATTGCTGGCTAAGAAGGCTCAAACTCGCCTCTACTTCCACCGCACACTGAGGAGTGCACAATTCCCAACCCCCATCATGCGCTCATCCAACAGGGGCACCATTGTGAGTGTCCTCACTGGTTGCATCACTACATGGCGTGGAGGATGAAATGCCTTCCTTTGAAAAACACTGCAACACAAAGTGAACACTGCCAGCAGGAGAATCGGAAAACCTCTCTTACCACTCCTAATTCATGCGCAGGGCCATCAATTAATATCAATATAAGGTCCTATATATGTCAAAGAACAAACCAAGGAGTAGAAGTAAACTTCCTATATCAGACACTGTTCATATTTGACAGATAGAATCTCAGAGACCCTACACACTTCTATTAGCAATGGGGTCAAACTCAAGGACCACTGGCCAAAACCAAGCAGTTATAAAGGAACAGCTATATTCATATACAAATAGCCCGAGGACAACCATAAGGTGGCCAGGAAAGAAATCGAAATAGACAACCCTGTTTGTAAAGAAACACTAATGAACAGAAATAATAGGAACATAATCAACAAACCTTCAAACAGGAAAGTCTCATTCCAGTGAGGATTGAGGTTCTTCCTCTTAACTTTGGTCTCCAGTTTGTGCTTTTTGTCAGGCAGAAGGTATAGTTTTACAAAGGGGTCGGAGGTGCCTGAGAAATCTTTTGCAGGCAGGTCTTGGCCTTTCATTATTTTGACAGTCAGAGTGGAATCCTGAAAACTGTATCCAACACTGAACTGAATTCTTCCCAGCTTCTCCGTGATCGGACCTTCATGATCTTCATCTGAGCCAGGAGACAGCTGAAGCGAAAAACCACACACCCACCCAAACACATGCAGACAGTCATTTATGCAATCAGAGATGTGCAGTAAACAGTAATTACATCAGTTAGGATCGAGTGCTTTGAGACAAACACATTGTAATTAAGGTAGATACTGAGTAACTAAGGTAGATAAACTCAATTTCCACCCCTATGTATTTGTCCCCTATGCCACACGATGCCAGGCAGTCAGGAAGGATGAAGCCATTGCATGTTTTGCTGTGTAACATGTGACACTTCTTATTACTAGTTTTACAAACTGCAGGATGGTCCTCCACTGTATTCATGAGCGGACAGTTGCCTATGATTATCTGTTGTTCTGAAGATTGACTTGAAACACTCTCACAAGTTCACTCAGGTATGTTGACGATGGAGTGGCTGGCTGCTTTATGTCCCAGGGCTCCCTCATGTCTGTGTCACCTTCTGGTTCTACCCTGTAGTTATGCT
>JAOUQT010000009.1:12906005-12918671 GCA_025769995.1 Xyliphius kryptos | reverse complement strand
TTAGAGCAACATAAGCTAACATCCAGATGCCGTCTCTTTTTGCTTGCATTTTCCAACATGACAATAGCACATAATGCATCAATTACAGCATAATGGCTGCGTAGAAGAAGGGTCCGTGTACTGAACTGGCCAGCCTGCAGTCCAAATAGAAAACATTTGTCACATAATGAAATAGAAGATACGACAAAAAAGACCTAAGACAGTTGAGCAACTAGAATACTACATTAGACAAGAATAGGTTAACATTTCTATCCGTCAATTTGTCTCCTCAGTCCCAGATGTTTACAGACTGTTTTAAGACGAAAATGGGATGTCTCACAGTGGTAAACATGTCCTTTTCCCAACTTTTTGAGATTTGCTGCTGTCACAAAATTTCAAATGAACCAATATTTATCATGAAATGTCTCACTTTCAACATTTCACATGTTGTCTATGTTCTATTAAGAATATAATATCAGTTTTCACAATTGTAAATTATTGCATTACATTTTTATTTACAGCTTGTACTTTGTCCCAACTTTTTTTGGAATCAGGTTTGTAATTTTTATGAGATTTCATGTTACAGTTCGGACTTACATTTGGTTTGCTCCATTACACTATGGCATCAGTGGGAGCATGTCTGTGACTAGACCCCTCCTGACCATCAAGAGGGCCAAAAGAGGGAGAAAATAAATGAGAAAATAACACCATAACTGAGAAAAGTGTGAAAATGCAACATAAAGCAAAGGAGAAAAACTAAAAGTAAGTGTCAAGGAAGCGTAATGGGGAAGAAGCTCAACCAAAATGTGACTATTTAAAAAAAAAAAATTTAATCTGCTTTTTGATTCTCAATAATTGTGGCACTAATATGATTCAATAGAAAGAATACAAATATAATCTTAAGGTAAAATATTATTATTAACTATTGATTAAATAAATACCCTATAATTTGCATAAACATCATAAAATTAGCAAATATGACAGCTTTTATTACTGAGGTAACAAAAATGACATGTTGATTAAGAGTTCGTTTGACAGAGTGCATAGGAGAAAAAAAATCCAGCGAGGCATGAAGAGTTTAAATTCAATTAGCAGTAAAGCCTGTCATCATAACCAGACTTGGTTGTCAATGTCTTTACAGTCACAATCTTCTAAACTGAGTCTTTATCTGATATACAGTTGTCTCTATTATTTACATTCCTAAAATATCACATTTTAATGACTGGTTCATCAGAGTAAAGATTGCCAGAGAACAATATACAGTATTTGTGTTATTGTGTAACAGGCTATTATATTGCAAAGAGCATAATGTACATTAGGCTGTAAAATAGCATTAGAGCAGAATTCTGCTATATAATATTTAATTTTATTCTCATAGCGGTATGGTGGCACAGCGGGTTGTGCTGTCACAGCAAGAATGGCCCATGTTTGATCCCTGGCTGAGAGGACTTAAAAAATTACTGTGTGGATGTTTTTATGATTTTCCGATTTTCACGCAAGTTTCCTTCGGATGCTCCGGTATCCTCCCACATTACAAAAACATGCACATTAGGTTAACTGTTGTCTTTGAAGTGGCCCTTAATGTGTGTGACCATGTGTGCCCTTCGATGGAGTGGCACCCTGCCTAGTGTTGTACCTGTGACTCAATGTTGATTAATCGGAAGTTAATGAATGAATATTCACTTGATTGTGGAGCAGCCGTGGCCTTATGGACAGGGTAGAGGAACAGAATACCCACTCCAGGCGGGTCAAGGCTAAAATGCCATTTAGCAAGGGAGCAACCCCTAATTGCTCCCTGTCTGCCTCAATAGGGGGGCACAATGAACTTCGTATTGTACATAGATAGGTTAAATGCAGAAAGAAATTTCTTATGGGAATTAATAAAGTTATATAATTTATAAATCATTTATAAATCATAATTTAATTACGAACACTTGGCTCATGATGGGTTGGTCTACCTTTTTGATTAATTTCAGTACACAGGTGTCAGCAAACAACCTTCACTGAGAAGTGTCTGCTTCGGCAGCTCTGCCATTTCTTCTCACTAGTTCGAAGCTCACTACTCGGATCAACCACGCGGCTGATCGCTGTGTGATATTTCAAAGTGGTGTTTGTTGACAGTTCTTTGATGCTTGGTTCACATATTATACCAGAGCACAGGAATCGTTCAAGTCACTTCATTTTACCATATATGATAAATGATGCCTTATACAGTAGACTGATCAACACTTTTTCAGTGTTCATATGCCTCCTGTCAGATCTTTTTAATTCTGTGAATTTTCAGTGCAATTTTTAAATATATCCAGATGTTATCCATGGTATTATATTATAATTTTATTATCTACACAGTACACATCAAAATAAGCCTTAACACACACCGGCCACACACACATACACACACAAACAGTTTATCAGTGAAAATCAATTTGTAATTTTACCTAATAAACCTGCATTAGCATCCCTTAACAAGCCTCATAGACTATATTTAAAGGGTATTGATCCTTTGCTAGAACCATCATTGGCGAAAATTACAAAGGCACATCTTTTAGTTTATTACCTTTTTTAGCTTTGCACATTCAAATGTTATACTGGTCATGAATGAGGTGACAGAGTCTAAATCCCTGCTGAGGAAGTGAATAACCACATCATAGTTTTACCACCACCATGCTTCACTGTAGGCATGGTATTAACATTGCAGTAATTTAAAAGTTATATTTTTCTCTCTCTTTAGACTGAGGAAGATTTTTCTTTGCCTAGTCTCACACAGTCTATCTGTATAAATCACTTTGTAATCTGCAACCAAATCAATGGTTATCATGATACCAAATCATGATATAAAGCTGAACTGGCACGTGAGAAAAAGAGAGAAAAAGTAAGAAGCAATCAAAGTCACTGGATATTCTGATAGCTTACATTTGGCAACAATTTTGGTTACTTGGCTAGCTGTTCATGTAGACTGTTATATGGTGGACTATTTTTTAGTTACAGTTTTGTCAATTGCCTGTGTGGAATCTTTCTTGTCTTGAATAATTCAGTCTAATTTATACATGCTGAAATGCAAAATAAGCAAAATGTGGTGTGGGGAGCATGGGTGTTTATGTAAGCTCTGGTTTACTAATCTGAAAGTTGTGGGTTTATATTGTAGCACTAACATGCTGCCACGTTTGGGTCCCTGGCCAAGGCACCAAATACTCCCTCTTCAGGAGTACTGTATTTGTGCTCTGACTCTCTTACTTTCTACCAAGCTACCATAGGTAAATCATCCATTCATCCATTTAATTGTCATAAAGTAAATAATAAATACAGTCAACAGTTTTATTAACTTTAAAATATCAAACTATAGTTTAAACACAACCAGTGACAGATACGTCCAAAAACATGAATGCTAGGGAATGTGGAGACGCTTTTATTGCCTGGCCCTAAACCTCTAAATATTCTATACATTTTTCGCACAAGCTATCGCACTCCTCAAAAATTAGAGTCTGAACTGAATGCACATATACACACACATTTCACAAAAACATGGGACATTGGACTCTTCATCATACCACTTTTTACAGTTATTGCTATGTACAATATGTCTTATGTACAATAGCACCTTGATCCTGTAGGAACATCATTTTGTTTTACTGTGCATTGTAAACAATGTATATGTTAGAAATGACAATAAAAACTTCCTGTCATTTTAACCTGGCATTCAACAACATAGATCGAAACATATAGTACTTTATTTCCCTCTATATACAACAATGCAAAGTCTTAGTCTTAAACCTTCTTGTTTCATATATAATTTTGCCATTTATGATGTCTGGTGTTGATTAAGATGCCCTCTTGCCATTCTGTTTGCACCACACAACACTGCTCGTCATGTAGTTCTTTGCTGAATCAATAAACATAATCATGTAACGCATAACTTAATCCTACTCTGAGAATACTTCAGTGTTAAATGAATTTTAGTGTTAAATGAGCACCAGCAGAAAAAGCCTTCCTGTTTGTGATCTCTTTTACAGCCATTCAGTCTAAATGCCACCATCACACTAGGCACTTCAGCACAGAGAGCAAAAGCGGTTAAAGCTTTGTGCATTTCTGTTTGTGTGTACAACTCTCAGTCAGAAATGGAAAAACATGTATGCATATGCATATAAAAACAAGTACAGTGTCTTTTGACTTTTGTTTCAACTGAAGACAGTATGAACCTAAGATATGTCATGCTGTGTCTGGTCAACTTCATTTCATTTGTTATTTAACATGCATACCTGCGTATTAACCCTGCAACATGGGCTAAAAGCACGCACAGGGCAATTTAGAATTATTATTGAAAAAACTAAATAAAGAAGCAATACAGTTAATGTCAAGAGGTGATTATAATCATGTAGTACATAATCAGAATCCAGGAAAGGCTATCAAAATGATTCATGTTTTAAAATAATGATTTTCAAAGAATAAGATAAAGGGGATTTAATATTTCTGAATTGCATCTGAATTGCTTAAGGTTACTAAACAATTTAAAAAGACATATTACAATGGTGCAACTAAAGAAAAGAAGGTTATGGGTACTGGACCGACCTGCCTACAGTTCTGGCCTTTTCCTAATTTTGAAATAGAAAATGTTAAAATAGCAACAGAGTACTTTTGATTTCAAGATATGTTTGTAGGAAAAAAGGACAAATTAACATGTAATACACTAAACACTTTATGGTACTCCTATGTACCATAATGCGTTTTAATTAATACATTCAATTTAATTTATATAGCACTTTTCAAGGTACCCAAGGACACTTTTACAGCACCTTTTACAGTTGTATAATAAGCACATATAGTACGGAGAGTTAAAGAAAAGGAAATTAATACATTCAATTTATATAAGTGTGGTGAAACTGAATGGGGTGGCACAGTGGGTTGTGCGTAGGGCTAAGATATTGGCTAGCACTGTCACCTCAAAGCAAGAAGTACCTGGGTTCGATCGTGGGTGGGATGACTCTGGATGCTCTGGTTTCCTCCTGCATTCTAAAGACGAGCATGCTAGTTTACTTGATGTCTTTAAATGTGGCCATTAGTGTGTGAAGGTGTGTGTAACTGTGCGTGTGTGCCCTATGTGTGCCCTATAGGATATGAACTATTGTTGCACTATATGATGAGTACAATCACTTTCTCTTTCTTATTCTCACTTTCTGTCACTTTTTCTGTTTCTCATTTTCCCTCTACCTCCATCTATGTTTTTTTATCTAATTACACACGTATTTTAATAAGACAACTCAAGTCTCAAGTCTCAAGTACTCAAGCAAGTACTCAAGCTTATCTGGCAAAAATAGTGAAATCCATATAACATTAACAAAACAGACACTCAAATAATATTTGTCAAATGACTAGATATAGAATGGTTTCAATATAATGTACAAAATGTGTGTCTCTATGTGTGTGTTTGCACATTTTCAATTCATCACATTGTGCAATTCTGTCTGTTAGATGATAAAATTGCTTCAAATTATACACCCTATTTCACACCGTATTAGCTTAACTGTGATATTATTCTAACACAGAGCAGTCACTGGATACTTGCACCGTTCTGGATGATTATTACTATAATAGCTGCACCGAACGTAGTTTATGTCGACCATGAAGAATGTTTCCACAATGAGAGGGCTTATTTTTAGCATTTAGTTGAAGGCAGTGTGAAATTTGGCTGCCTAGTTTGGCCATATTTAGTTAATTCTATGAAAATCCAATGAACACTGCTGCTTTATATTGTGGGTTTTGTAGGAGTCACTAAAATGCTGAATTTATGGTGTTCTCTTGTCATTTTAAGTGTGTAAGGTTAGAGAATGGAATATTACAATCTGATGCAGCTCAGTAAATCACACAAGGTGGATTATAGCTCTTGTAAGTGGGTCCTGTGCATAATTATTACATGTCCCCTACAGTGACGTTCGGTCAGGAGAGGTCCTGCTTTATCTGTCATCATGAACAATAAAACATAAATAATGAAAAAACAAAATAATATACCTGTTTGTCTACTGGTCTATTCAAAAGATGAAATCTTGGAGTGATTCTAACCAATCAAATCATTTTGTAGACAAATTTGCTGATTTCTGGTTTAAATACAGGGAGATTTGTGATATAAATCTGTGAAAAAATGCTTCTAACTGCCCAGTCCCTGAAAAACTGTCAGAGATGCAGCATTATAAGCCGCCATCATCAGGGCGTTCCCTGGTACCCTGTGGTAGGAACCCTAGACAGGGCACCAATCCATTATTGGGCGCAGACACACTAACATAATTTAGAGACACCAGTTAACCTATCATGCATGTTTCTGTAATACAGAACCAGAGTACCTTGAGAATTTGTGTACAAATCGAGGAAATTAAAGATAATTGTTACCCTTCCCAGGAGTTGTCGAACAACAAAGATGACTCCAAGAGCAAATAATGTAATAGATGGTAAGGTCCAAAGGACCTAAAGGTTCAGATACTTTTACCACTAACAAATTGTTTTAGGTCGTGTTTATGCATAAATCTAAAAAAATTCACAAGGCTTCACCGACTTTCAAGCGCCACTGTAGTTTGTGTTTGGTGTCTTTAGGTACTTGTAATTAATTTGAGTTATGTGTTCAGTTTCTTGTGGAGATACAATGCTGGAAATATTTTGATTCTTTTTTATTGAGTTATTCTGGTTTCCACTTGTAGTTTGTAGATTTCTTCACTTTTCGGTGAGTACTGTGAAATTTATTTAAGACTGCAATTGCTTCCTACACCGGTTTTGACTCTGTCATTACACAACCTGGATTGAGGAAGTGTAATTGGTGCATACCTGTGGCCATCTCATTGTATGTTTTTGTATTTGTATAAGTACAAACTTTTATTATACCTCCTAACTTCACATAGACTAGACAATATATGTCATTTATCTGCTTAGCTGACAAAAAAGTTCATTTGTAGTGCATGATTTGAGGCTTTTGCAAGGTTTAAGATTGACCTGCTGTTGCATTTCTTCTACACAAAGAAGCACCTGGAGAATACCAGAGCGAACATGTTGAGAACATGCAAACATGCATAGTCTATCAGCCAATTAAACAGTGAATTTAAGCTAGACTACAGAATATAATTTATACATTTGTAAATCTGGCTCTGAAAGAAGTAACACCGAACATCACTGATTCCCCAATGCCTCACATTCGGCAAATTTCCTAAACACTGTAAAGCATCTCAGCTGTTATAGCTGGAAAAGAGAAGCAGCTTATCATGCAGTCCAAATAAAACAACTTATCTTGCCCTATCAGTGCAAAATCTGTAGATCAGTTCTATCCTTATATAAACCATAAACTTAGTGTGCAGCACATGCACAATTATTATGTGGTCTAGGCTACAGAAAAATATTCATAGATGAATATTATGAATGCTTACGTAAGTGGCCGGCATGCTGCTAAATAATTAAACCTGAGTCCTTAGCTTAAATGCACACATTTGCGCCTGCACACCTTATGCTAACATACACACATACACACAGTAGAGGTAAAAAGGTAAAAATAATGAGCAAAAGAAAAACAAAAGCGTGTGCGAGAAAAAATAAATCCAGAATTAATATAATAGAGAAGACAGAGGAGTCAGACCATGAGAGAGGGAATGAGAGAAGATAAAAGTGTTAGAGATTAAATAAAAGCAAACGAGTTTTAAAAAATACACCTACAGCCCCAAGTTTGCACAAGATGAATGCTAAAGATAACAACTGTATTTTTTTAAAGGTGCTGATGTGAAATACAAGCCTGGTCCCAGTCCCAAACATTAACAACGACAGCAACTATTTGTGTGTATGAAGCCCCATGTGATCCAGGTGAAGATTTCATTAGAATGATTAACAAGAAAGCAAGCTATTACACCATGTTTAAAAATAAGGCATACTAGGCTTGCTCATTCGCCATTTTTTCATCTAAATTAGTTTCATCCTAACAACAAAATGTAATGTAAAATTCACTCAAATTTAAAAGGTCGGAGAAAAAAAACAGAAATGATAACACACAAAAGGATTTGTTATTAATCCCTTATACTTCTGAATTAAAGGGGCTTTTGAACAAATATTAATTAATTCATTAATTTATTTTCTAATCAACTTAAATGTTACCACAGCAACATGTCTACCTACTAATGAACACTGGATTACACTACATTACTATGTATGTGATGTGAAAGAAACTAGGGGGAACATTATAACTCAACACAGAAAAGGTCCCTGCACCAATCTGGGTATTAAATATGGAAGCTCCTTGCTCTGAAGCAGCAGTGCTTCCTATTGCACCACTATGCTTTTAAAAAATCTAATTAAAAAAGCTATAAAAAAATGGATCATCACTAAATGTTTCACTACTAATAATGCATACAGCAGCTCTAAAATAGAGCTTGGTCAGAGCTGTCCTTGACTTTCGATAGACATCATGGGGTTGCGGTTAAAATGACCAGGTACATTCTGAAGGCTCAGGTCAAAAAGCTCAAAAAAAGGAGACGTGTTGTAGAGTGTAATATTGAACGAACCAATCCTGACAAGACTATAAAGCAAAAGGAGCAGTTTCTTTTAGTGTTCCACAGCTTTCATATGCAGTTTTTTTGCAGACTGGTGAACCTCTGCATATCTTTGCTTCACAGAGACTCTGCCTCTCTTAAACGGTTTTTTATACCCAGTTATGTGACTAAAAATCTGCTTTTGGGATGCACTGCTCCCATAAAGTTCAAAATAAAATCACTTCCTGGTGTGCTATCAGTGTATATATTAATTCACTGCCTATATGACACTTAGTTAATGCTTAGTAAATGATTAGTTATGTACCAGTATTGTAAAGTGTTACCAATAAATTGTATAAAATGGTACAATTTATCCCATTCAATATTGGATATATATATATTTTTTATGAATAACTAAAACAATTATACTCGAAATATTGTGGACTGAGAGAGTTTGATACTCATACACACTTACAATGCGGTGGTCATTTTTATGCCACTGCATTACTGTACTACCTGTCCCAGTACCAAGTATTTAGTGTCTCATTATTTCTCAAGACATTTTTTTGCCTGCTCATTACATTTTAACCTGCTTACCTTCTCTCTTTCTCTAATGATAACATTACTGCTGTGTCAGTGCATGAATTGTCGTACATGTAACACCATTTATGATGCTGGAAGCCACTGGTTTCACATAATAGAGAGTGGGTTGGTTAAGTGCCTCTATGTAAAAGCCTCTCTTTTGCTTTTCTATTGTTTAAAATATATTTAATATGCTCTGTAGATACAAAAATAACACAGGTAATGTATTTCATATCACTTGCTCTTACACCCACTCACAATCCACCATCCAAATCTCATACGCCATACTGGTACTTTTTCATAGTTCCATTCCAAAAGATGCTCAACATGCACACATGCACACACACACCCATACCTCTTATCAGCAGGGGTTTCTTGACTGGGTGGTACCTCCTGTAGGTCAGGTAGATTGGCAAAATCATCCTGCTCTGCCACTCCAATAGCCAGAGAGAGAACCACCATCTTCCCTTCCCTTCACCGCAGACAAATGCGACAGGATAGGCAAGACAGTATCGGGAGATTTGTTTGATTTTTGGGAGAGAAACAGGAAACATAAAGAGTAAGAATAGATAACATGAAAAGAAGCAGCATGATAGGCAGCATAACAGGAGCAGGTTGCAGTTCTTCAAGCCCCAAAAGTACCCAAGAGCATTTACTTTTGTAGCACACAGACAAAAGAACACATGATTGCGTAAGGGACGATAAAATTGAAGGGCATTGTCTACAGATATCTCGCTCCTACTGGATATTGCATCCCATCCTTCACTGGTCCTTAATGCATTCACTTGTTTAATAAACCATATTCTGTGCAAATACGCTTACACAGAATTATCACTGAATTAGGAACACCTGGCTAATAAGAGTTTGGTCAAACTTTTTTCATCTTAGAGCAGATTTAGGGCAAATATCCTCCACACACAAACAGACCCATGCCCACTGCAGCAGCTCTGCTAGTTTGCCTTGATAGATCTATGGCCACAACTTGGTTATTAACGGTTCCTCCAATACTGTTACACCTGTGATACCATGGTATAGCAATAGCCCAGTGCAGCTGCTTCTGAAACACAGACACTGCATGTCTGCACTTTAACTATTTGTCTGTAGTCAAATGTGCTCTGTTTGTCCATAGTGCAGTGGACAGATCAACATCTTAAATGAGAGCTGATTTTGACGTAATTACCAACTGGGGCACTTTATCCGTGATCAAATGCCAGCTGCCAAGTGTTCCTAATCCAATGGTTGTGAGGTGTATTTTTATCTCAGTTTTATCACCCAGTCTTTATTGCCATTTCTGTCTTCTGCTCTTTCATCCTCTCCTCCCTGCAGGGTGCAGATTTAATTGTAGCTAATTAGAAAGATCTGGACTAATTGTTTCTATTTGAGAGTCAGGCCAGCGAGTAGACCGTATTTTTTCTCGGCCATTGAATTTCTGTCCCCTTTTTTATCTTCCATCCCTTGTTTCATTCTACTTCCTAATCACTGCGCTTCACCCCAAAACCATTTTTAAAACACTTTCTCATCATTTTTATTATCTGTATCTGTGGGTCACTCACTCAATCTTTACTTTCTGATCACTCAACAAAAATTTAAGCCTATCTATCTATCTATCTATCTATCTATCTATCTATCTATCTATCTATCTATCTATCTATCTGCCTATATATACCTCTACTGAATAAAATACTGCATTTTAGACACATTTACTGTAATTGCTTAATCAACATGTCTATAATTGTTACTCACCTGGCCACACTATGTTTATATGCTTACTTCAATGTTTTTATTTTATTTAGTTTTTATATATTTTTATATATTTTAGATTTGTATGTATGCTATTGGATTACTATGATTTCCCTTCAGAGTTTATCTTATTTTATATTACCATACTTTATCTTATTTTATAGATCACATCTCTTTATCTTGCTCTGTTTCACTTGCTCTGTCTATATGCCATTCTGTCTATTTTGATGCCCTGCTTGTGCTCTCCTGGGAATACCTCCACTCTGACACTCGCCGCCTTTTTAATTTCCATATCCTAATACCCTTAAAATGTGACAGATTCCAGAGAAAGACCAAGGAACAGATAATGCGAAAGCATAATACCGGCCCCATGAAGACAAACACTTAAAGAAAATCACACAAACTTCAGACAAAACAGCCTTGGGAATTTTTAGACTCAGTACTGGAAGACAGATAGACAGACTGTTTAATAGGCTGTTAACAATGCCCACACTTCACACTGATTACAGAGCAAGAACCCTCAATAATCCATGTTTCTTTCTCTCTCTCGCTTTCTCTCTCTTACTCTGTTACACTCTCTCTCTTTCTCTCTCTTCTTCTCTCTCTATGTCACTTTTCAAAACAGGTTGTAAATGTGTGTCTTGTCCTTGTTTGGACAGATACCAGATGCGCCTTACTGTGAGGAGGAAAGATTTGTAAAATAAATGAGCTGCCCTCTTTCATGTGTTTCAAATGCCACCTACTCATAATGCACATGATCAATCTTCTGTCTAGGGGCAATTGTTTCCCCAAATATGTATTGTCAGTTGTGTACTATTAATAGACAAACTAACAGTAATGGCTGTCACTATTTCACATTTAGTTCTTTACATGTGCCATTATTTAATATGTGGCACTAAATATTCATAACTGCGCAAATATGCATCCATTTTTAATCTAAGATACCACTCTCTTTCTCTCTTTCTTGCTCTCTCTCTCTCTAGCAATCTCTCTCACACACACACACCCTCTTTGTCTGTAGTTATTATCTATTGAGAAAGTAATGAGGCTGCAAACAGAAGATCAATGTGTCGGGCTAAAGATGAGTCTACAACCAGGAGCCTAACCCACTGAATCTGACCTGTCACAGACAATGTTCCACACACAAATAACCAAAACACACCTTTACCCACACACACAGAGCCAAAAGATAATGTACAAGTACACGATCATACCACAAATAGATACGCAAAACTACATAAATACATACACATACATATTATTATTGGCCACTTTATTATATACATTTGCTGGTAAAAGGGAAAAGAATCCCCTTTTGCTCTCAGAACTGCCTTAATTCTTTATGTCAGATGGTATTCTGTAATCTTTAAATTTAACGAGTGGTTATTTGAGTTTGGTTTCCTCATTCTTTCCAAAAACATGCATGCTATGGTTACTGGTCTCTCTAAAGTGGCCCTTAGTGTGTGAATGTGACTGTGTTTGTTTGTGTGCCCTACGATAGATTGACGACCTGTCTAGGGTTGTTCCTTACTTACAACTTACAATAACCTGGTTGCATAAAGATGCACACCCTTAAACTAATACTTTGTTGCAGCACCTAAGCTTTTAATACAGCACTCTTTAGGTAGGAGACTATCAGTGTGGCACATCTTGATGTGCCAATATTTGCCCACTCTTATTTGCAAAACTACTCCAAATCTGACAGACTGCGAGGGCCTGTCCTGTGCACAGCCCTCTTCAGATCACCCCACAGATGTTCGATGGGATTCAGGTCTGGACTCTGGCTGGGCCATTTCAAAGCCTTAATCTTATTCCGGTGAAGCCATTCTTTTGTTGATTTAGATGTGTGCTTTGGGTCATTGTCATGCTGAAAGAT
>JAOUQT010000009.1:12754076-12766099 GCA_025769995.1 Xyliphius kryptos | reverse complement strand
CATGGTTTGGGGATGATTTTCTGCAAAGGGGACAGGGCGACTGCACTGCATTGAGAGGAGGATGGATTGAGTCATGTATCGAGAGATATTGGCCAACAACCTTCTTCCCCCAGTAAGAGCGCTGAAGATGGGTCGCGGCTGGGTCTTTCAACATGACAATGACCCAAAGCACACCGCCCGAGCAACTAAGGAGTGGCTCCATAAGAAGCATCTCCAGGTCCTGGAGTGGCCTGAAAATCTCTGGAGACACCTGAAACTCTGTGTTGCCCAGCGACAGCCTAGAAACCTCAGGGATCTGGAGAAGATCTGTATGGAGGACCGGGCCAAAATCCTTGCTGCAGTGTATGCAAACCTTGTAAAGAACTACAGGAAACGTCTGTAATTGCAAACAAAGGTTTCTGTACCAAACAAAGGTTTCTGATGTATCAAATACTTATTTCCTGCAATAAAATTCAAATTACTTATTTAAAAATCATTCAGTGTGATTTTCTGGGTTTTGTTTTAAATTCCGTCACTCACACTTGAATAGCACCTATAATAAAAATTACAGACTTCTACATCCATTGCGAAAGACAGCAAAATAGGCAGCGTATCAAATACTCGTTCTCCTCACTGTATATTTAATCAAGTTAAGGATGTTGTAGTTGCACTAGTCAGTCTGCTTATGTGTCAGTTCACACACATTCATTTTGCAGATTTCTAGAATACGCTCAAACTATTTATGAGTAAATGCATCAATATCCAGCTTTATAAATGAGACCCGTTTAGATAAATCCTGATATTTTAAATCACTGTTCTAGTCTAAGTGCAGGATATATATATATATACCTTATAAAGTCAGGAGTGGAGAGTTTGCCAGAGATCATCAATGTGTGCGAATGTGCGGACTGTGTTTGGTACAACACAGAACCTCTGAAGGTCACTTGAATGTGAGGTCTGTCCATCAGCAGGGTGTAACTACATATGGATATTTCCTTGTAGTCCAGACGCTCCATTACATTTCCTCTTCCACTCACCACCTTAAGGGATTCAAATTTGTAAGAGTTAACATGTTTATTTGAATATTAAGTCATAAATAGATATAAAGTGCAAGGAATGATGAATTAACATACAAGACCCCGGAAATATTTGTATGGTGTTTGCATGCTCTCTCCGTGTTCGTGTGGGTTTACTCCGGGTACTCCGGTTTCCTCCCCACAGTCCAAAGACATGCATGCTAGGTGATGCAGAGATGCTAAATTTTCAATGACTTGTGTACAAGATATCAATAACATGGGCGTGTCTCAGACCAACCACATGAGGCTGGCAGCTGTGTAACATCCAGCTAGATGTTTTGTTTACAGTTCCTCCATTCTTGGTACATGCCATAGCATAGGAACTACACACAAATGCATATGCTGTTGTTAGCAAAGTTGCTCCATAGCTAAATGTGGCCTTCTGCTGTGCACAAAAATGGTCAGCTCAATAACTTCTTTAAGAGTTATAAGTTGTCACTAATCATATGCCACCTCCCAGGTGTTCCTAATAAAGTGATCTTTCTGTGTATGTCATTATCACAGCTTACCTGCAGCTCGTCACAGCTCAGTTCAACAGCAACTTTGTTGAGTGGTGTCTCTGTGGCGTTGCATATAAAGAGCACCAGCAGCAGGGCATCATCTCTGTAGACGTGGCAGCGGGAGATAGACAGATGGGTGTCAGAGTTCAAGCTGATTATGTCGGAGTGAGGCAGATCGTCTAGGTCAGACGGTAACTGTAGAACAGGAATGTCAGGACCACTGCTTTGAAGTATTGCTGCTGCTTCGTCTGTTGCCGTGTTTAATCTAATTGTCAGCATGCTGATAGTGTTGGCTTCATTTTCATCCACTCCATTGGCCGTCTGCGAATTATCACAGTTTCCGTTAATTGTAGCGGACCTTAGAGTATGCTCCAAGTTCTGGATGTGTGTAATCGGATTCTCTTCTATAAAGCCATCATAGTCGTCTGTCCTGTGCCGGGAAGGGAAAGACGAGTTTGTAGATGCATCGCTGCTGCTTGATGATGATACTGACCCATGCTGCCGATGTTTTCTTCTGAATCGAGAAGCTGGCGTGTCAGATTTCCCCAGCTAGCATGGCAAGAACAAAAAAAACAATAGCTCCTGTTCAAGCATGGAGTTAAATATGATCAGGATGGATATGACATGTTTACTACATAAGAATGGGATGTTTTTCTAATATTAACACATCCTCAAATGTTTTATTCATCTAAAACAACATACATATGCCAAATGAAGAAGTGGAGCAAGCACTACAGTTAATCTTGTTACATCAACCAATCAAATGCTGAGATCATTCAAAGCTCAATCCCAACATCCTGGCTCAGCTGACACAGGCAGAAATGCTAGGCAAATTTATAACAATTACTTAGAAGTGATAGAGATCACTTATAGAAACATCAAGAATACAGGAAAGGCAGCTACTGACTATGACTCGCCGTAAAAGTTTTAGTTACAGTTAGCTCACCAGAGATGTGTCATTTTGACCACCCAGTCCAACAAAGAGAGATGAAGCCAGCTGTTGCTTCTCCTGGTCCACACGGGGAGGCTCTGGCTTGGGCTCTGGTTTGGACACAAGTGGAGCAACTTCCTGCTTAGAAAATTGAAAAAGGCTATTCTGATCCTCTACTGCTGCTGAGGTTTCTGAAGACTGTTTCTGAGGAAGATAACCCTCCTTTCCCCACACTCTCTTCACACCCTCCAACATCAGAGTGCTCGCTCTGTGAATAAACAACACTTCTATCACAATAAATCCAAGATTTTCACCAAAACTTTACCACTGTGCTGGTTAATACTCACCCTGTCCTAAGCGATGGCTCAGTGCTGTTACCAGACTGTCCAGAGCTCACAGACAGGAGAGTTGGAGACTGTCTGTCCGTGAGCATACAGGAGGACATGCTGACAGGCAGAGAAAGACCATATGGTTCCAAACTCAGTGCTATGGAAAAACACAGATTTCTTGCTGGGTATTTTATACTCTTTCTACAAATTCTCCATACTGTTCATTCATATTAGTATAGCCTCTGTTATGTAGAGTATAGCTTCTATATTCACTGAAGGATCACTGGATTAAGAACATATGGCTAATAAAGGGCCACCTGTCTAATTATAGCACATAGAGTTCCAAGCAAAATTTGGACACAGCTTCTGCTTTAATGTCTTTGGTTTTTAGTTTATTATTATTTTTCTAGACCAACTAAAGACATAACTCAAGAAGCTGAGAGAATGTGTGTAAAACTGTGTAAAAATTGAATTAGAAGCCATGTACAAACCATTGACTAGTACGGTAGATATCATGGGAATATACCTGGGTCCTCCAAATAGATACACCCATAATACCATAACATGGGATTAAACTACAAGTGTAGCTGTTGCTGAAACACTGGAAGCGAACCTTCGGCGTCAACTATCTGTGCACAGTCAAAGGTGTTCTAGTCGCTCCGTTTACCCTTCGGATGTGCAGTGGACATGTCATCACCTTATACGAGCAGTGACTGATAAATTGTGCCAGTTGGTGGCTGCATCACTATGTTCATAATATTTACATGCCGCCTTCTGGGTGTTCCTAATCCAGTGATGGTTAATTGCCGTTCTGAACAGCAGTATTACAGATCAGAACATGCACTACCTCTCTCCTGGCACAGCTCTTCCTGTCTCTGGTAAGAGGGTTTATAAGGAGCAGCACCTGCAGCCAAAGCTTCAGATACAAACCCATCCAGAAAAGAAAGAGAAGAGTCCACCTGTGTAACACACATACACACACAGACAGAAAAGGTGGTATAATGTAGTAGAAAGGTTTGGGAATAATAGTGTGTGACTAAATGGAGTAAATTAAAATAATTAAATCTGTATACAAAAAGGACAATTAAAAAATTCAAGAGCCTTCTCTAGGGTTTACAGAAAATGGTCCAAAAGAGAGAAAATATCCAGTGACTGCTTTTCTATTATCTTGAACCAGTCTGCTCTGATCTTTCACATCAGCAAGCCAATCAATGGTTACAACCAAGGAATGCACGATAACAGCTCTGTTTAAAGAGCAATAAAAAGGCAGTTCTGAAGACAATAGGTGGTACAAACTTTTACTAGCAAGGTGTACCTAAAAAGTGGCCAGTGAGTGTAGAATGTTACAGAAAATAATTACAAAGTGTAAATTAACAAAAAATGCAGTTTCTGGTGATAAATAAATTAGGACATTTCCATATTATTCCTATTTAAAATATATAAAATCACACACGTGTATGCACATGAATAGAAAATGATTTCTCAACATTTTGAAAAAAGCTTAGCTTAATTCATCTTCTTCATCTTTCGGCTTTTCCCCCGTCACCAGGGGTCGCCATAGCGAGTCACGCGTACGATCTGGCAATGTTTTAGGCGGGAGGAAAGTGAAAGTGATACATTTTGCCACTATGTTTTGCACACATCGAGTTGGTCCTCTGCATTAAATCCATCCGTGCAGTGAAACGCACATAAATACACACTGGTGAAGTGAGCACACGTGCCCGCACAGGCCGGGGAGCATATGGGGGTTAGGTGCCTTGCCCATAGGCACTTCAGCCATGACCTGTTGGTACTTTGAATGGAACCAGGGACCTTCTGGTCGCAAGGCTGGTTCCTTAACCACAAGCCTACGACTGCCCGTGAGTCCCCGGAGAAAACGAGAACTCCACACAGAAAGCTGCCCCATCCGGGACTCGAACACAGAACCTCTTGCTTATAATAATAATAATAATAATACTTTATTGATCCCCAAAGGGGAATTCTTTCTCTGCTGTTAACCCATCCGGGGGTGCAGTTTGAACCCCCAGAGCAGTGTGTTACTGTACTATTGAGGCGCATGGTGAGCAGTTGAGTTTTAGATGCCTTGCCTTACTGCTCAGCCATGACTGGAGTGGGGATTAAACCAGCAATCTTTTGGTCCCAAGCTCTCTACCCTATCCATTAAGTCACAGCTGACCCAATTAGCAAAGTCTACAATATCAATGTACAAATTATATGTAAAATACAGAGCTAACCCAATAATAAAAGATATTTTATGGCATTGATATGAAGATGTTTGTATAAAACTTAAAGTTATATTTTAAAAGATGTTAGTCACCTGTGTGCTGTCCCTGGGAGACATCAATAACCTAGAATGGAGTTGTGAGTCCCGGCTAAGACACTGCAGCTCATGAGCCTGTTGCCGCAGCACTGTGTCCAAGTACAAGGTCAAATTGTCAGCCAGCTCCACTACCAGCTGTGTAGATCTAGCGCTGTGACACAGCTTAGTGAGAGCACACAATACCCAGCTCCTTGTCTCTGAGCTCACTTCTCTTTGTTCCAAAAGCTTCTTCAGGAGCACCATAACCTCATGCTGATCCAGGTCTTCTCGTAAGCAAGAGTACTCTCCAAGCACCTGACAAGAGAACAAGAAAAACATTATGTCTATATTATTATATTAAGTCTAGAATTGCATTCAAGTTTGAGACAAGAGAAATTAATTGAAAACGTATTCCTGAGAATGGACTTAGAGAACAACATCATTCGTGTATACCCACCCAGCTGATAACCTGTAGGAAGCACTGGGGTAGATGAGAACAGTCATTCTTCAGCACTCTCATATATGAGTCCACTGCATAAACCCTGAGCTGCCTGTCCTCATCCTCAGCATCTGAACCTGTAACACACAATCAACAGCAATCAAATAATCAAATCAAATCCTTGTATCTCAAAATAAACCAGCTTCAAACAGTGCTTACCCTCTGTGAGCAGTCTGAGGAAGTTATTGGGAATATCTGGCTGCATGAGGTCACCCCCAAGAGAGAACACTGCGTTCATAGTCTGGATGAACCACTCGTTGTCTGGAGCATACGTTTAACATTTTTATAGGAACATACACATAGTCTGCAGTATCATTTTAGTCTCTTGTTTCAGACTGTCTGCAAAGTTAGATTAAGTAGGTTTATACAGTATACAGTACTTTTAGAATTGGCAACCATTTTACAAATGAGTACAGACTGAAATATCCATTTACAAATGAAAGTAGAGTACTGTGAAAAAGTCTCAGGCACACACTATTAGTACACGTGGTTGTATAATTGTTGGGTTTTTAGGGATGCTCCATTAATGGGTCAGTAAGGAATTATCCACTACCCACTGCGCCACTGTGCTGCCTATCAAACTTATAGAATGTATATAGAATGTATATAGTGTATATAGTATATATAATGTATATAGAATGTACCAAATAAAAATGCCATTAAATAAATAAATTAAGAAATTAGTGTCTTCCCTAAGAAATATGTACAAAAAGAAATATTATTACATTTCATTTGCTTTTAGTTTCTATGAACTATACAGATGTGTTAATAGAGCAAATGAGCAATCACACGCAAAATCGGGAGGAACAAAGGACAAATAAAAATAGAAAAAAGGGACAAAAAAACCTAAAACATTAAGATGACAGATATTGACCCTCTAGGGGCATCTCCAACCATAGACATCTCCAACCATAGACACTACTGGACGTGTTTTAGGGATGTTATTCTTTCTTATTTTCATAACAATAAAGTCTTTGTTCTGTACACATGTAATGAATGTACATTAAAATGTTATTTTATCTGAATATATACACAATCCTCTTGCAACAATGAAAGGATATTTTTCAGCCAATTCAGCCACTTTTCCCGCCAGATCAACAATGGTGTAGTTATCATTACACAGACGAAGGAATCCTAACATCTTCTCCACGATCACAGTGACATTCTTAGCATTCGTGATCCTGAAGAGCAGCTCTAATGTCTGTGGATAAGAAAAATGGTAAGGGGTGAGTGTTGTACTAATGTTTGCCATTCTAAAGAAACTATAGCTGATTCTGGAGAGATTAATGAAAAGAACGTGGATTTATAGCAATATATTTTGTCCCCAAGCTACGACTGATGAAAGCCTTGTTCTTGCCAGTAGCCACATATGAATGTGAAGCCTGGACACTGAAGAAAACAGAGGAAAGGCTTATGCAGGCTTTTGAAAACAAGTGCTTTCAGAAGTCAAGGACTTTGTGGATGATGACCACTGAGTAAGTCTTCAAGACTGCCAGAACAGCAAAAGTTACTGAACCACATCAAATCTTGCAAGTTACATTATTACAGTCATGTGATGAAACTCATGACAACATTAAAGGAAGTGAAATTACAGGATTTGTGAGGAAAGTCAGATGATGTGAAAGACAGAGAATAACCTGGATGGCAACATTACAATGTTTACTGGATCATCATGGCCAGACTGCTACAGGCAACATGAGACAGAGGGCATTTGAGAAAGTGGGCTCATTCGTGCAGCCAACCATTTGCAGGTGATGACAGCAGTGTTGAGGTGTGTTGAGGTCATGCGTATAATTGGCCTTGCATGAAAAAAATGATTAATTTTAGCTTTCCAGACAAAAAGATATACATTGAACAATCACTGGTTTAGAAACACCTTGCAGGTCAGTGATAAAATGCCCCAATTGGTAATGTCAGAATCAGCTCTTAGAGGGTCTTGACCTGTCCACTCCAAAGAAGAAGACTGTAACAGGTGTAGGAATTAATAACAAACATCTTGCCAAAAGTCAAAGTGTTGAATAAGTGGATCTTCAAACAGCATTTGAAGATAGCTACTGAATTTGCTGTTCGAACATTAAAGGGGAGTTCTTTGGACCATGAGCCAGAACGAAGAAAAGCATACCTTCCTTGTACCTGAGATATGGGGGGAGCAGTCGAGCAGTGCTAGGTGACCGATGTGCGCTAGGTGCAGTGCGGAGTGTGATAAGTGCTGTAATATAGAAGGGTGCAGGACCATTCTTGGCTTTGTAAGCGTGCATCAGTGTTTTAAATCTGATTCGAGCAACTACAGAAAGACAGTGGAGAGTGTCAAGCAGTGGTGTAGTGTGTGTGAACTTGGATTAAACATTGAATACAAGTCTTGCAGCCGAGTTTTAAATCAACTGTAAGGGACAGATAGCACTCAGAGGTAGCACCGCTAAGAGGGATTTGCAGTAGTAATTCTATTGTGAACCATTCAATTTTCATGCAATTCCAAACAAAAAGTCAGAGCCAAAGCAGCTTTGACTATCACACCTCTCTCTTAATGATGAAATCCGAGTGATCCAAACATTCTATAATAGTCATCTGGTGCTGCAGAGCGAGGTTGGCATCATATTGAACCACATAGGTTAATGCTTTCAACCCTGCATTATTATTCAGACAGAGAGAGAGAGAGAGAGAGAGAGAGAGAGAGAGAAAGAAAAGAGAGAGAGGAATAGAGGGGGGAAGACAATGGAAGAGAGAGAAGTTTATATTTTTTGTTATCCAACATCTCTTAGGAGATAAGACAGTAAGCCATATAGACATTACCAAGGTACTTCAGGTTGATCTTCGAAGACAGCACAAAGTTTCCGATGCATTTAGCAGCTTTTTCAAGTAGCTCAGTTTTAGGGTATACCGTATAGATCGCCTTAACACACTCGTACAGAATTGCTGAGAAAGATATCACAAGGCAGGTCAGAGCAAGGTAGATTAGTAATATTTTACAACAACACTATACTCAGTCTCAGGAAAACATACCATAAGTAATATTGTGGTTTATTTCTGCTCGGCGCAGAGACTCATCCAAGACCTCATACATCAACTCACTTGTGCTAGAGGTGTGAAAAGCATCATCCATCATCACGAACAGTGTTATCATTATTATAATATCCAGTGTATAAGAAAGAAAGCATAAGCAAATATCACAGCATGGTGAATTCTAGTGCTTCAGCTCTGGCGCCTACCTCTGGTCCTCTTTGCCCAGCAGCGACAAGATACGGAGAAGTTGGATCTGCAGCCATGGAGCAGGAACGCTGTGGTAGTTAAAGTCCAGAGGCAGCTTTCCTCCAACCACCTGCCTTAGGATGGTAACAAAGCTGCTTGTCAGCTCCTTGTAATTGTCTGGGTTTTCCTGGGAAACAAATGAGACAGTTACAGTAGTTTTAGTTACCCTGTGCAATTAATGATCAATTTTACTGTTTGTATGTCACTAAGGCCAGCAACATAAATCACATAACAGACCACTTTTTAGACTAAAATATAAGGCAGCCGAGTTTTACTGAACAAACATCAAGCAAGTGTGACAATGTCACCAGTAGAATTGTGTCAGGGACACACAGTAAATCTCATCAGCTAATTACTGTCAAGTACTCTTGAAAACATCTCATGCACATGCAAAGCCATACTATAAAACAGAGAAGCCTTCAAAAATAATCAATACGATCGTCGAGAGTAAGTCAAAAATGATCTGCAATTATTTTCAACAGTTTTCACAAAAGATAACCACATTTCATTTTGTCCTTCTATCAAGCAGCTTTATATACTGCATAACCATAAATATATACAATGGTGCTTAAAATTTTGTGAAACCTTTAGAATCTCTGCAACAGAAAAACAGCCTCAAAGCGTGATGCTTCCACCCCCATGCTTCCCAGTACGTTTGGTGTACTTGAGATGCAACTCTGCATTCTTCTTCCTCCAAACACAAGAGTCGAGTTTTTACCAAAAGTTCTATTTTGGTTTCATCTGACCACATTATATTCCTTTAGTCCTCTTCTGCATCATCCATATGCTCTCTGGCAAACCTCAGCTGGGCCTGGACATGTACTAGATTAAAAAGGGGGACATGCCTGGGACTGCAAGTTTTGAGTCCCTCTCTGCATAATAAGAAGCCTTTGTTACTTTCGTCCCAGCTTTCTGTAGGTCATTCATCAGGTTCCTCCGTGAAGTTTTGCTCACTGATCTCATGATCATTTTGACCCCAAAATAAGAGCTTCTATGGGGCCCCAGATCGAGGAAGATTATCAATGGTCTTATATGTCTTCCATTTTCTTAAAATTGCATCTATGTTTTATTCACACCAACCTACTTGCCTATTGTAGATTCACACTTCCCATCCTGGCGCAGGTCTACTATTTTCTTCCTGGTGTCCTTCGACAGCTTTTTGGTTTTGGTCATGGGTTCATAAGGGTTCGCAAACTTTCAAGCACCACTGTATTTAACATGCATGATTCATACAGAAATAAGAAGAAAACATTTCAATGAGGTAAAGACCTTAATCATCTGCAGGTAGATGTGTAAAGAGGACGACATTACTCCAGGATCTTTGTCACACAAGGCTTTCCGGAACTTGCTGTGAATGTGCTGCACTTGATTAGGAGCAATCAGGTAAAACTTGTACAAAGCAAGCACTGCTTTCCGTCTAATGATTTCCCTACAAACAAGAAGACCACGTGCAGAATATGAGCAAGGAAACACACTTCTCAATAGAACAGGATGAACACTGGGTCTTACTTTTGATGAGACAGCTTCTCTTCTACCAGGGGTAGAACGGATGGTATCATGTCTTTGGGAAATATCTGACTTACAACAGTCAAAGCCATGCAGACCTCAATGAGGTTGGTGCTTTGAAGATCCTGCGAATAAGAAGATTATTTTTTGTAATGAAAGAAATATGATACACCTCTTTATCTTGATTATTATAAATTCAGATATAATGCAGCTTCTTGTGCCTGGATAACTCAGTGGGTAGACCCCGTGTTGCTGTAAAAAATCCAGGAGCTTTAGTAACAGAAGATCGATTCCCCAGGGCTGCAACTGCTGACAAGAGATCGGGATGCTCAGTCATCTTATACATATCCCACGGAGCATATCTGTTCAGCCAACCATCGCAACACGATGACAGTGTAGATTTCTACAGCAGTGATGTTTTGGGGCTGTCGCTGGGCAACACTGACTTTCAACTGGCTAAGCCACTCCAGGACCTTGAAATGCTGGAAGACTCAGCAATGTTCCATCTTTAATCTTGTTCTATCTTTTGCACCCTGATCAAAAGAGGTTTTAACTTAAAATCTAGGCACTAAATGTATGATGTTTCCACCCCCATGCTTCTCAGTAGGTATGGTGTTCTTGGGATGCAACTCTGCATTCTTCTTCCTCCAAATAAAAGAGTTGAGTTCTATTTTTTGTTTTATCTGCATCAACCATATGCTCTCCGGCAAACTTCAACAAGGCCTGGACATTGTACTGGCACTGCAAGATTTAAGTCCCCCTCGGCAGAACAAGAAGCCTTTGTTACTTTGGTTCCAATTCTCTGTAGGTCATTCATCAGGTTACTCCGTGAAGCTTTGCTCATTGATCATTTTGACCCCATGGGATAAGATCTTACGTGGGGCCCCAGATCGAGGACGATTATCCATGGTCTTGTATGTCTTCCATTTTCTTAAAATTGCACCCATGATTGATTAATTCACACCAACCTGCTTGCCTACTGTAAATTCCCACACTTCCCAGCCTGGTTCAAGTCAATTTTCTTCCTGGTGTCATTTGACAGCTTGTTGGTCTTGGCCATGGCCATAAGTTTAGAGTCTGACTGTTTGAGACCATGAACAGGTGTCTTATATATGCGGTCAAACAGATGACATTAATACAGTTAACGTGTGGAGGACAGAAGAGTTTCTTACAGGTCTGTGAGAGCCAGAAATCTCGCTTGTTTGTGGGTGACCAAATACATATTTTACACAATAAGTTACAGATAAATTCTTTAAAAATCCTACAAAGTGATACTCTGAATTTTTTTTATCATTTTGTCTCTTAGCTGAAGTGTCACCTATGATAAAATTTACAGAATTCGCATCTTTATAAGTAGGAGAACTTGCACAATCCGTGGCTGACTACTTACAAATAAATACTAAAAATACTTTTTTGCCGCTCTGTATATTATAAAACTGTGTAGAGCCAACTTTATTAGGCACACCTTGCTATTAAATGGTTGGACCCCTTTTGCCTTCTGGACTGTCTTCATGACATACAGGGGTTAGACAATGAAACTGAAACATCTGTCATGTGGGAGGTTTCATGGCTAAATTGGACAAGCCTGGTGGCCAATCTTCATTGATTGCACATTGTAAGAGCAGAGTGTGAAGGTTCAATTAGCAGGGTAAGAGCAC
>JAOUQT010000009.1:12652834-12663649 GCA_025769995.1 Xyliphius kryptos | reverse complement strand
TTTAATGAGGTAAAACACAGACACACGTCCCGCCCCCCTCCCGCATACACACCGACAGGCGTACAAAACAGGGTGTACATCACTGGTGCAGAGTTGCGACTGTAAAAATGTAAAAACAATACTAAAAGGCCGCGTGAGAAAAAAAAAGCCGGGGAGCATAATGCACGTGCGTGAAGAGGAAATGATACACAACCAGAACTGCAGTGGATCTGTAAATATGCATACAGTCTTAGGTTTGTCTTTCTGCAAAAAAAAAAGAAAAAGGAATTCTTGGTCATAATGCAGCGTTTAAAACCAGGTTTCTACATGATGGAAAACTGTAGGATGAACGGACAGTGACGTATATTTAAAATTAGAAACAGGCTTTAATGAAGCAAACACAGTGTACTTTTGATCCGTAGCTGATTATTAGGTCCCATTCCAATCCATCCTTAAAATCCTTAAAATGCAAGAGATTTACATCCGCAGATCTCAATGATTTGTAGATTAACCCTCTTGTTAAAAACACTGCAATCAAAACGGTTAAGGTATGGAGTTTAAATCTGGCTATTAAACCTGTTCTTTTTTACTCCCACTGTAATATCACCACCATATCATGTTAAGGTGACCGATCAGAATGTGCTCAGTTGATAGCGTGGTCAAATACAGCAACCCTACAATAAAGTAGCCATGTGTCAGCGAGATCACGACAGGGCTGCATGTCTACATCGACATGTTCTTCATTAACAAAAAAGACTGGATTCTTTTTAGATGCACAAATTAAAAAATAAAATCCTAAATTTGAGAACTGGACCAACAGCAGCAATGACACAACAAAGTTGAAGAGCTATTAATGTTAATGTGCCATCCAGAGCAAAAACAAAATCATCATAAATCTGATGGTTCTCAAAGATCTGCAACTACACAAGTACATTGTGTACATTAATATACGACGAAATAAGAAAATCAATGTCTTTGATTTGTTAAATGTTTGGAAGTCACTTCTCCAGTATATTTCATGGTCATCGCCTTGAGTTTCCAGTTACGGTCACAGTTACGGCAGCAGAAAGGATCCCACAATCTTATCCTTATAAGACAACATGGCCAGTTCCACCTTAAATCTTAAAACACAGGCCTCTTCCAGTGCGGCGCTGCTGTATTTGACCGCATTGTATTGAAGTCATCCCTCAATAACAAAAACTTGATTTCGTTTGACCAATTAAAGAAAAATAATCCATAGAGGTCTTTTTAAGGTTCTCCTCCTTATTTCTACACTCATTGTGTATTTTAGTCAGCCCCAGTTTCCATGGTTACACTAATTAGGTCTAGAATTATAGACTATATACCGTCTGTTACTCTGTGTACTGTACTTTCTTCCTTCAAGATCAAGACCATCACACAACTGCTATATCATTTGGGTGGTAGAAGGTTCCCAGGACTGTAGTGAGACACCAGCAGGGGTGGTGGTGTGTTAACGTTTCCCAGTTCAATCACAGAGCTACTTAAAACACGAGTCTGATACACGCCAGCCATCCAAATACCCATGCTGTGTTGGTCCTGTGCTGTTCAGGACCATTGGGGAACCCTTCGAAGGGGGTATAGCAAAGTACACAGAAAAACTTCAGACAAAATTAAACGGTATAACTGATAGAATAGACAATAAAAGGTGGAAAGGTGACAATAAAGTGGTCGTGAGGGTGCATTCTGGGGTAAATATGGGCCTGAACTAAGCGATTTAAAATGTTTTTGCATTAATCTGATAAAAATCAATATGTTTTTAACAAAAAAAAGCCGTCATCAAAACTAAATGCATAGTTTATAGGGGAAAACAGGTACTATAAAAAAATCCGGAACATTTAACTAAGTATGCAAGCTCAGATTTAAACCCCACCGAACACCTTTGGGATGAATTGGAACCTGCCAGGACCATATGTTGGTTAATCTCGGTTTGCCTAAATTCCCAGACATACTCTAAAATGTTGAGGAAGGAACACCCCACAGTGTGAGGGCTCCTATGAAGCGGAACGAGAAGCCAAAGCCAGGGTTTTAAAAATGGAGCCAATTGACGAGTGTATTACTGGAATGTCTGGGTACGACCGAAACGACGTCCTTTAATACTGAAAGTGCAGAAACCGCCGCAAAATGAGTGAATTTACACCATGCAGACCACATGGACAAAAGTATGTGGACACGCATCTGAATTCGACTATGCCCTGGAAAACCAGTCGCACTGCAGTCAACCTTCCACCGAAACGCCGCTACATGAATCGCAATCCAACTTGAAGTCGCGCACACCCCCTGCATACAGCATTCATCCTAAACACAACAGACTCAGCAAGTGAGAGAAGGATCTTGAGTACTAAACCGAGATCTTGTGCAGATTTCAGAGTGTACACACACGGAATGAACAAACTCTTTAAGGCAGCTTCGAACCCGAACGCCTACAGCTCTTCAGATTTCGAAAGTTTAAGACGCGATTCTCACGATTCCTTTCGCGTGAAGTCTCATCTGTGCTTGTAGTCACACTTTCCAAGGTGGTGTGATGAAGAAAATCGTGAAACACGACAGGGATTAGGTTAAGATTACACTTTATGTAATAAAGGCACACCAGGGCACCTGTAGGAAAAAAACAAATGGGGTTGTCGGGAAGCAATTCCTAACGGTAACGACTTACAGGAAGGCCAGCGATCAGTTAGAACAAGGAACGTCCTGATCCGTAACCGGTGGCTAACGCAGATCAACATTTGATATTTAAATGCTATTTATTTTTCAAGAATAAACCAGCAGAGTGGTGATGTGAAACCGGACATTAGAACACCGAAGCTGACACGGTCACTTTATTTTATTGCACTCTAAAAGTATATTTAATAGAGAATTGTTAGTCTATCAGCCTCCTGCCACATGGAGCGCCCTGACCGTTTTATACTTTATATTTTAAATGTAGCATTAGATAATACGATTACGCCAGATTTAAAAATATATATAAATATGGACCGGATTTGGGATCTCTTCCTGGGATTAAACATATTTGGGATTATTCAGATTGATCAATTTGGATTTTTTCCCATTTCCGACACACTAATAGGGGAACGCATCTGAAATGGAATGGGTTTACGTACTATTATTAACATGGTATGAAGAATAGCGTATGATCGCAGTGGTGAAAGAAATGTAAACATGTCCGACCGCAAAGTACCGTTGGGCTCAATCCCAGCAAATAACAGAAGCAGAAGAAATCTAAAAAAATCTAGAACCATCAAGTATTTTGGTCTTAAGGTTTATAATGTACAACGTCTGCCTTCCCACGGCGCACGGTTCCGGTTGTGTAAGTTGCTGCCACAAAGCCATACAGGATCCAAATATGTTTTGTGGAAAAAAAAATTTGAGGACGGCCCATACCAAGTGTTCAATTGGTGTGGAGGAAGTACCACCAGTCCAATATATATCCCATTGCTTTATGATGGTATATCCAAAAGCTGAGTTCAGCTTTTCTCCAACCATTTGTCTCTATAGTGTAATTTTTTTCTTAAAGTCGGCGGTCGAGAAATCTATAAAACTCTTATAAAACCCCCTCCGCTATATGTTCCCATGCACACCCATCGCACACTTTATAGGACCGTCTGTGTATGAAGTCATGGATTTGAAAAGTAAAAACGCACCGGATTCCTTTTTTTTTTTTTTTTTTTTGGCTGGTAAAATAAGTCTGATGGAGGGCGGACGGTGCTCTGGTGGAGGTGGGATTTGTTACGCACCATTTGTATAAACACACAGGAGCCTGACGAAGAGGAACGAATCAGCATTTGTTCTATGGAACGACTCGAGATATTTAGTTTGCGTCGATTCTTTATCTTTTTTTTTTTTTTAAATAGCTTGTGCTTTAAATTCAGGGTTTTCCAGCTATTAGTAAATTTGGCTCAAACGTCAAACCCTGAAGTTTAAGGCAGCAGGTTGTGAGAAAACATCACTGTACATTAAACATACGGGACGATTACAGGATGGATGGTGGGAATGTATTTACATGGAATGAGCGAATGCTTCTGGATGTAAAAAAAAAAAAAAACAAATAATAATAATTTGGCAGTTTCCAGTAAAAACCAGCACACTCATGCAGCGCCCTCCGCCAGCAACAGAGAGAGCGACTTGCATAAAATATGCCATTTGAACACCTTTCATTAGAAATTACTGTTCAGAAACCGAAAAGCACTTGTTTCTTCTTCTTTTTTTTTTTTTGTAAAGACGAGGAAGACCTGAATACATTTCCCTACGGACATGAAAAACAAAACACTCCTCAGACGTTGGCGCCTCTTCTTTTTTTTTTTATATATTTCCACCAGTTTGATTTTCACGCAGATTTCCTGCCAAAGTCGTTTAATTCCATTCGGTCTGAGGCGCACTCGATATGAGTCTTCACGTCGGACCGCCGACGAACACAGAAGGAAAGCGGAGGAGCGTGCATGTTCCCGCTCCGGCTGAACTGGGATCTTCCTGCTGCTGCCAAATACTGATACTGAGGCGGCCGGCTCACAAGAAAGCTTTTGCTTTGGGTTTGGATTTGGGAAAGTCCTTTTTTTCTTTTTTGAATTTTTTTTCAGATCCCACAGGTTAAGGTGGGAGGATGAGGGGACACCCGCGTGCCCCTCCACCCTAATCCCAGAGCAGAAAGGATTTGGGAGAAATAAAGAACAGTCCCTGTGAGGTTCAGGGGGAGGTGTTGCAGGCACACACTGGTGTGATGGGATATATTAAACCTTCGTTTCCTTCCTCATTATGCATTTGGGTTTGAAACGTTCCACTAACTGGTTTCTGGCTACAGTTAAGTCTTTGGGTGTATACGCTGACAGACTCTGTTACTCGCTCACTTTGGGTACAGGTCAACAGTCTCACCTTGTATGTACAGAACGGCTCGGAGATTACCGGCACCCTTGGTGAAGATGGGTAAAAACGGTTTTGGTAATTAGCTTAACAATATGTTATCATAACCACATAAAAGTTCTGTTAAAACAAACGCTCACGTCCTTAAGGTCATGTGATTAAACAAAAACGTGGATGTGAACATCTGATTTCACGGTGTGGGCTGCAAATGTGACTCATTGTTCTAATTTTCATTTAGAAGTTATGAGCACAAGACCTTTCCAAAAATGTCCAGAGGCTGTGGTCATTACATCATCATCGGTGAGGACAGGTATTCTTATACTACTATATAATATACACTACTTTTTGCTTGGAGAACATCCCTAAAGTGCTCTGTGGGGGTGAGAACACAACCTGAGTGGACAATTTGTCTTTAAATTAAAAGGAGGATAATCCTTTTTAAATATTTGGGCTCTGGATGGCAAAAATGGGCCTTGTTTGAATCCAAACTAGATTTATTTAGCAACCCAGAGGTAATTCTGGTTACGTACAATGGAGAATTGGAGGACAGGTTAACCCCCCTGTAAAAGCTGACTCGCAGATTGACCGAGTAGGTTGCCAGAACATCTAAAACAGACTCCTGGAAGGGAGAACGGAGCAGTTAGAGTCCTTCCGAAGGTAGGATTTCAATACTTCAGATTTACACTATAATAAAGTTTTCTTTAAAATAATGTTAAGCCCATTACCAAGAAAATCATGATGGTTTTCAAAGCCCGTCTCAATCAACGGCGCCAGTAATTAAGAGACCGCCTTTCTGTTATAAATAGATCGGCATCTTGGTGCACTGGTGCTGAGAATGATAAAAGAAGTTTGAGAGCGGGTATTAATCTGTGTATGGAATCGAGTGCGCAGGCAGAGCCTCATTTGGAAACTACCACACTGCTGAGTGTCGTGGGAGAAACCTGCTGCGAGGGTTCGAGGGCTTTGCTGTTTTTGCAGCGTTCCACCTCCTCCGGCTGATCGACATCCATACCGACTACGTCCTCACAGCCGCTCGCGTCGGTGGCTGCACTTTCGGAGTTCACAATGTTTACTAAACACTTCTTTTCATCGTTGGGACTTTGAGAGTCTGTAGCGCCGTTTGCCGTCACTTCCATCAGCTCTGCTGACGTCGCCGTTTTCATGGCGTCTCGGGCGGCTGTGTTGCTGGTCTCGGTGACACCCAGGTCTTGTTGTTCCGCACCTGGAGTGAACGCGGTGGCCGAGTCCGCCAGCTCACCCGCCTCGGGCTCGGCTTGCACCTTAGGCACGGTGCCAGCGGTCGGTGCCGGTCCACCAACCTGTGCTGAATTGGGTTCGGAATCGGAAGCCTTGGCATAAGTATAAACTGTGGGCTTGGGCTCGTGGGGCTGATCTTTCTTGTCTTCGGGTTTATCCTCTGTAGACACACCCATCTCCGCTGGCTGGGCCAAGTTAAAGCCATGAATGAGGCGCACGAGGTGCTTTATTTTCTCCAGCGAGGTCTGCATTTCCTTCTGCCGTGCGAGGATGCTGTTTTTGGTCTCCATGCATTTCTTGGGGAGGAAAAAAGTGAATGAAGTTAAAAAAAATAATCAGACAGAACAATTTTTAATCACCGTTTTATCATAATAGATCTACAAATGATCCTCTTGGAAAAATATTTAAGGGTCTTATTTTTTATTCATATTTACAGCTATGACTAAAACCTACTACGTACACTTACAGTTATAGAGTTGCTGAGCTGCTTGACCCTTTGTTCCAGTTGCTCTCGTTCTTGTTTTAACTCTGTGCTCCACTTCATGAGCTTCTGCTTTTCTTCTTCTTTCGCTGTTAAACAGAATGAAACGTATTTAAACCAATGGCACTTTGGTTATCACTCTTAACTCCAGTGTTAATGTTTATGTCACAGCAGAGACAGATCCTAAAGTCAAACAACGGTCATTTCAGATGTGAGTATTATTAACCCTTTGTGGACATCTCTGCAACTTTTCTAAATGCTAGAGTGGAAATTCAGAATGTCGGCTTATAAATTTAAAAAAACATGTCAAACTTGAGTTAATAGTGCTTTTCCACATTCTATTAGAACAGGGTTGTCCAAAGAGTTTGTAAAGAGGGCCAAATCTGATGAAGTGAAGATGCCTGGGAGCTATCAGTTCCTTCTGACGTTCCCCCCCAAAGTTATTAAAGCAATAAGACACTTGAGGTTGTGCATTATTGTGAATAAACCATGGGAAAGCGGCGTGTCGTTACACCTCTTCCCGTGGTTTATTTACAATCATGCACAACCTCAAGTGCCTTATTGCTTTTATGAAATGGTTACCAACACACTGTAATAGAAAAACAAGGTTTGATTCATAAATTAGTTGACTGAAAGCAAAATCGCTAATAAACTCACCTTCTGCAACATAATACCGTCCATTTTTTAAATGAATCCTGACACAAGTAAAAGATTTCCGGTTTCCTTAACAATCAAATACTATCTAGTGGTCTAGCCATCTAGTGGTCAAATTACAGAATGCAGTTCACGAAAAAAAATCGGGGACACAATATAATTTATTATTATATTATTATCGTGTATTTATGCGAATGTGAACCGAGGTTTGGGTTTGTTGTAAATAAGGTCATGGCTAGACAATCGGCTCAGCCAATTAGATTAAAGTACCGGAACTTAAAAATAAAAATACACATAGTTATAAAACAATTTTCATTTTCACAATTACCTTTATATTTCAAATGCCAGTGTAGTCAAGCATGAACAACTCTAAAGGCAATTCTTTCAAATTTGGAGAATCACATTTGGAGAATTAAAATGTATAAAATTCTTTAAATTCAAGCTCAAGGAGCTCCTCGGTGATGTTCATGTTTTTGTCAACTTCACAGGCCAATGAGAAATTACCTAAAGCCACTCACCTCCCTCTGAATATCTGAAGATATGTCCTGAATTCTTAGAGGCAGACAGATCGTATTAGAATGCTGCCATCATGTGGTAAAAGTCAGAATTACCATTAAAATGATATGATTTATTTATTTTCACAGCGCTATAGTGATCTGTAAATTAACAGATTATAAGCCCGGGTGGTTTGGAATCGGGACTTTGGACATAACTGTATTAAAATACTTTTAGTTGAAAAATAACCATGTTATTCAGTTGACTTGAAGATTTTGTTTCAGCGAAGAATGAAAGGTAAAGAAATATTTCATTAAAAGTTGGCAGTAGGTCAATACTGATGGTTGTGTCATTATAGGATGTTTATGAGCCCTTCTTTAACATACGACATCAACAAGACATTTCTACCCACAGAAATAATGCATTCTAAGTGCTTTCACCTTTCAAAACAGGAAACCATAGTATTTCATTTGGTTTGGTAGGTGTGTAAATATGCCAGTACTACAAACCCACCACTTCAAATGCACTTTACTTATTGACACTTACTAAATCTGCATTAAAGTGAACCATTTTGCCTACTGTGCGTGTAACAAGGAATTTGTCTGCATTTAACACATCCCTGCAGACATATAGACACACTGAGTGAAGGGAGCACACTTGCCCGAAGCGGTGGGCAGCCCAGTATATGGCAACCAGGAAGCAATTGAGGTTAGGTGCCTTACCCAGGGGCACTTCAGCCATAGTACATGATGAGACCAAGAATCGGACCAGGACTGCTTTAAGGCTGGTTCCTTAACCACAACCCTACGATTGCCCCTTAACCCATTACCCAGCAGCTAAATGTAATTAAGAGTGCAGTATATCAAATCTTACAGATTAAATCAACCACCTGTTTTCCAAAAATGGGGATTAGAACTGATACAAAAATTGGAACCAGAGTACATAAAGAGTGCAACATGAAATTAGAGAAAAGCCTTCATTACCTTCCTTATATGCAATGTAGGAATGTACAATAGCCAAAGTGCCGGGCCATGGGATGGCCTCCTCTTTCTTTAAGATCTGAAACGAAACGTCAAGTTAACACAGGCTCAACAGGAGGCCAAATAAACAAAACTGTGGGCAACCAGGATACCCATATCCCCCTTTTCCCCCCAGTGATCACCTGATACTGGTGTAGCAAATGGACAAAGAAAGAGTGTAATGAATGTGTGTTGGATGCAGTCTGCCATTTACATGATGACTGAAATCAAACGATAAAGATCACATGAAAACTGACAGAGCAGCCTTATTGAAATTATGCATGAGGGTAATGCATAATTTGGTACCAATCAGGGCTTAGCACTATATAGATGCATCTATATGTCTGAGAGAGTTCAGATTAAGCTGGAGCCCATGCTCAGGAGTCTGGGGCCCTCTGTGGCAGTGATGTAGTTTACCTGGTCTTTACATTTGGGACAGATCCACATGCCTCTGGGAATGTTTTTGAGAGGCGGTTCCAGGCAGTCGAGGTGGTAGACGCGTGAGCATGTGTCGCACATGAGCAATTGGCCACTGCGTCTGCACACAGTGCAGAAATCCTCATGGATGTCTCCCTGTTAGGAAGAACGGCATGGGTCAATACCTTCACCCCTGTGTGCCAGACAATGGTCAGCGGAGAGGACAGGGCAGGGAGGGAAGGAAGGAGCTGCCTACTGACTTACTCATTCGTAATCATTTATTAAAATATACTAGTGGAGAATTGTGCTTTACATACAGCATTGGTGTGCAGTTATAAAGAACTTTATAACTGTAAGTTATATAGAACTCCAAACCAACTTTTAATGTACTGTTACAATCTGGATTTATTTAAACAGCTAAAACTGTGAGCCACATTATTAAAAAAAAAAAAAATAGGTTTTAAGTCAGAGTTACTCTTTTGATCATATACCAACCGCTTGACTTGTGATGACGTTTCCTGCAAACGGTTTTAATGTTCATTTGTGTGCAATTGGTCGGCCTGCGCTGTCAAAATAGCAATGCGCCAGGCAGATCGCACCAGTCTCCTAAAAGGAACAGTAAGTAGGACGCGGAATGGATCTATGAAATGACTCCCAAAAAGTCATTTGGAGAACAATTTGGGAGCTTGGCAGATAAATCCAGAATGGGGTACCAATGTTAAAAAACATGTTTTTGGACTGTGGGAGGAAACCAAAGAACCAGTAGAAACATGGAAACACCATCCAAATCGGGATACAAGCCTGAATCCCCAGCGTCGAGACGTGCCAACCACAGTGCCACCCTCCTTTTAAACATGTCCAATTAAAAGCATTAAAGCATTATACAGAATCCGAGGCATAACTAGTAAATAGTCGTTTTTTTGGGTGCTCTGTTCTCATTCGCCAGGTTTTCTAGCCTCACAGATATCAAATTATTATTTACATTCACGGCTTACTTCTTTTTAACTGTTGAAGTCTGTCGAAGTCTGCGCTCGACGCTAGTCAGGTGTCATGGCTCAAATGAACTGGCTCATTTTGAACTGAGTTGGTCTGGAGTAATGCATTACTCATATTAACATTACAAAAAATTAAAGAAAAAGATTTTTTGGTCATCAGTAAAGACCCTGGGAGTTTGATTTATTTGTAAGGCTGTTAGCTCAGTTTAGATGAATCGTGATGATCATGAATATGGAGGTCAATTTGAGGTTTGTTCTACCTACAGACCAGCGATGGTACGATGGTCCACGGCACACCAATTCACTACAGTATATTAAGAACAGTCTCCTAGTGAAGCAGGGGCCAGTCTGTAGTACAGCCTCCTGTAGGTTAGAGTGAAAAGTGGCGTGACCTCGGTGCTCACTTACATCCCCGGTGCTGGGACTGGGTTGAGGGAGAGAGTGGGGATGGACGGGGAGGGGGAAGCCCCCGAGTTCAGGCCGCTCGGCGGCTGGGGAGGCGGGGTGACTGCTGGATGGGGAGAGCAGGGTGTGGCAGCCCAGCTCTGGCCCCGCTGCGCTGCTGCTGTATTTGGGAGGGCGACCTGAACGAAATGAGACAGACGAGAAAAGGAAAAAAAAACAAAACAAAAAAGAACAGAAAAAT
>JAOUQT010000009.1:12620027-12630964 GCA_025769995.1 Xyliphius kryptos | reverse complement strand
TAACTTTATGCCCCTGTAATTGCTACAACTCTGCACATCACCCTTGTTCTTATAAATCGGTACAAGTACACTTTCCCGTTATTTCTCAGGCATCAATTCACTCTCAAAAATCTTAAATAATCTAGTCAAAAACAATGCTCCCATCTCTTCTATAGATTTCCATACCGGTATGTCATCAGGTTCAACTGCTTTTCCCTTCTTCATCCTCCATCACTATTTCTATGCCTCCGACTCTTCTTTCCTTGTCATTCTCTTCATTCATCAGCTCCTCAAAATACTCCTTCCATCTTTCCCTCACTCTCTCCTCGCCTTTTCTATCCTTGATCACCCATTTCTATCCTTGATCATGTTGCACATCCTTCCCTGCTCTGTCCCTTTGCCTTGCAAGGCGATACAACTCCTTCTTTCCTTTCTTACTGTCTAAAATTCTCATACATATCATAATCGGCATTCTGCTTGGTGTTTGCTACCTCCCTCTTTTCCCTACACTTTATCTCTTTATAATCCTGCTTTCTCTCTTCAGTCCTCTTCCTGTCCCATTTTTTCTTTGCTAACCTCTTCCTATGAATAACCTCCTGCAGTTCTTTGTTCCACCACAAGGTTTTCTTGTCATCTTTCATCTCTCCAGATGACACACCAAGTACCTTCCTTCCTGTCTGTCTAATCACTGTTGCTGCTGCTACCCAGTCATCTGAAAGCTCTTAGCTACCACCCAAAGCCTTTCTTAACTCCTTTCTGAACCCCTCACAGCATTCCTCCTTTCTTAACTTTCACCATTTAACCTCTTCTCTACCTTTGCCCTTTTCCTCTTCCTAACTACCAGAGTCATCTTGCAAACCACCATCCGATATTGACTAATTACATTATCCCCTGCCACTACCTTACAGTCTCCAATCTCTTTCAAGTAACCTTGTCTACACAGGATGTAGTCTACCTGTGTGCTCCTGCCTCCACTCTTGTAGGTCACCCTGTGTTCCTCCTTCTTTTGAAAATATGTGTTCATCACAGCCATTTCCATCCTCTTTGCAAAATCCAACATCATCTTTCCTTCTAGATTCCATTCCTATCCTTAACACCAAACTTTCCCTCATCTCACCAAGCTTAATAAAAGGAATTATATTTTGTTATCATTTTTTATAAATATATTGTAGGGAAAGAAAGAGCAAACATAAAGGCAGTTACATAAAATAATGTGCAAAGTCCCCTTTAAGGTTGCTAATGGTTACAGCTTCCGTGTCAAAGAGTCGAATTGACGTCAATGGCAGTTTTGGATTTGGTATCGGCCGCTTCCGGTGGAGCAAAAAAATCATTCGACAGTTCAAGAGAGAATAATAACATCCTAAAAGCCTACGTCAAAGGGTTTTGGTTTAATTCGAGAGGATTGCTAAAGGTTGGATGTTGTCTTTTTGTTGTTTTATTTGTAGCATAGAACAGTAAAACAACCCCTGTTAATCTAACTGAATGATTATCGGCTTCGCAGCTAACCTGTTCATATTCCATATGGTTTACCCACTTCTTATTTCAATGCAATCAATTAAAAACGGATAACTACAAACTCGCCGGGTTCATTACTGTCGCATCCGGGCATGTGTGTGTTTCCGCTAGTATTGTTTATCACCAAAAAACATTTGGCGTCGGTCTTAGGCCTAATGCTATTAAATTAAATACTTTTTTTTTTAATCTCGCAATGTAACATCATGTAAAACGGTCAACTTTCTTTCGGGTGTTATGTAATAATTATTGACGTTTCAAGTGGCCATTATTATAATTTCAGGCGAATAGTGTGTGTGTGTGTGTGTGTGTGTGTGTGTGTGTGTGTGTACACGTACAGTAGCTTACATGGTGAATATGAGCCAGTGTCTCCCCCCCTCCCAGGACCAGGTACTGCATAAAATAAAATCTTCGAAAAATTACACACTAGTGCGATGTGCAAGATCTCAGGACAAGCTGTGCACAAAACAATTACAATAACATATTCGAGTAACAATAATAATAACTAAGGAGGGGAAAGAGTGCAAGTAGGTCAGTTTTATGCAAAAGGCAGAATACTTAAATATGTTAAAACATGGTCATGCTGCTGTTCATTAGGCATACCATAGCATTCAAAGCAACCCAATTTCAAAAAAGTTGGGATTTTGTTTAAAAGCAGGGTTTTCGCTGGGTATTGAATTTTTTTTTTATATTTACCATCCCACCAGCGATCTCCACAGCGAGTCACTCATATTGCCGAGCTGGCGTATGCTTTACGTCAGATGCCGTTCCTGATGCAAGCTTCACCATATTGTGCTTGGGACTGGACAATCTGGCCTCTCCAATTAACTTACATACAAAATCATTAAAATTAATTACATAGATTTTGCAAAATTTGAAGCATTAAACGCCTTCAAAAGTTGTTAAATTTGATTCTAAAAAGAAATTCCTAAGCCCATCCAATCATTTACAATACCTGAGTTGAATGCAGTGCTGTCTGAGGGCCTGAAGATATAGTATCCAATACTGACCTTTGATGTTCGATTGCCACTGATTATCAGAGTCTTGATTCTATTATGTAGATGGCCAGATATTCAAAGGCTTTACGTGTGATGATTGTTCCAAAATAAGATCTTCATTTTTCATATGCAGTTTTTCACAGATTGGTAAACGTTTGTCTATTTTTGCTTCTGAGAGACTCTGCTTCTCTGGGATTTTTTTAATAACCAGTCATGTTATTTATGCTAACAATACACTAGAATACTCAGAAAAGAATCTGAAAAGACCTTAATTATACTAAAGTCTGACACCCTCACATCTAAAGACAAGTTACAGACTAGTCACAGGCAATGATTTTGCAAAGACTGGGGACCTTTTGGCCACAGCTGAATTTGTGTGTTCAGTGATTTGTGTAGTGCTTAAGAAATTTCTGTCCACCTTTTTCCTTTTTCACTCAGTCATTTTATAAATGGGAAGACACATCAAAGAGACACCCCTGCTCACTTTACAGCTCCACCATTTTCTCCTCCTTTTGTACAGTCCAGGAGAACTGTGGTTTCTGAGGCCTCGCCAGACTCTTCTCTATGTCTCGTTTCTTTCAAAGCCAGACTTTTCTGTACTTACTGCTATAAAAGGCTTATTGGTTGTTGGCAAGTTTTTTCACTATTTGTGCTTATGTTAGAAGAGAAAATAAGCTAGTCCACAAAAATTAATAATGCTGGTTATGTCCATGTATGTTTCGGGCACTCCAATAAATTACACTAAAACGGACAGTGGTGGCTAAGAGGTTAAAGGTTGTGGGTTACCATGTATTACTATGTATTAGAACTTTTGAATTTGAATAAAAGGGCATACAAATCATTCAATTTAGAGAGCATGCAATGATTTTCAAATTTCATTAATTCATATTTTCTACACAATAAAAAATTCAACAGTCAGATATTAGAATTGAGATGTGATGTAATTTAGAGATTGTCTTGAAGTAATTGCTAATATTGAACAACAGCAGATCTCAAAAAATTTAACCGATCCATGAAAATTAAAATGGACTAATGTAATATTTTTTAATCATGTAATGGTAAAATGTCTATTTTTCCTCTTTCCTCTTCTGATATGTGTTCTATGTTCTATGTTAAACTTAATATGGGGTCAGAATATTTTCAAACCATCGCATTCTGTTTTGATTTACATTTCACTCAGTGTCCTAATTTGTTGGAACTGAAGTTGTATAATAATGCCTTGTTGGGCCTCTTGCTTCTGAATATTTTCATCCTGGTACCACAGGTAACAATAACTGAACATCAGTTAATTTTAAGACCAATAAAGCCTTGTGGAAAACATTTTGTTCCATGTTTAGTAAGGTGGATGTAGCATCTGAGTGTGATCAGTAGATAAAAGCATCTGGATTTTATAAAGAAAATATTTTACTGGCAGCTTAATAGGCTGGAAAGTAGAACACAGTTTGGCAATGAGGCGATGCAATATTATGTACTTAAGTTGCAGATGTTTAATAACATCAAATTGTTCAAATATTTATTCCAACGCTAAACAGGTTATAGAAATGAGGAATATGGGCTGCAAATTGTATGTGACCTTTGGTGAACTCCTTATTAGTTGAAGTAGGAATTTGTCAGGACTCTGCAATTTTATGAAGAATTTACATGTTTTATTTTCACAGCATTGTTGTTTGCCATTTAAATCATTGCATTAGTATATTAGTATTCTTGCTGTACTTCTGCACTAACAAGTCCTAACTCCCTTCTTTATACCATCTAAGGTCTGAGAAGAGACAGGACAGGATGGCATCAAACAGCGAAGAGGAGAGGAGCCTGCGTGAGTGTGAGCTCTATGTGCAGAAGCACAACATCCAGCAGCTGCTGAAAGACTGCATTGTGCAGCTGTGCACAGCACGGCCTGAGAGGCCCATGGCCTTTCTCCGAGAGTACTTTGAGAGACTTGAGAAGGTATGCTTGTTGACATTTTTATTTTCTTGCTGTAAATTCACACAGACAATATGTACACAGGCAAGGTCACCCTCACTCTAAAAAAATCTAGCAAAATGAATGAAATGACACGTAATCATTTCCAAGCTTCTTTGTTGCTTGATTTATTATTTTAACCAATTTATATGTAGGTTAAACACTGAAACCTTTTATGTGCAAACACATTTTCACCAGACAGTGTTATCTTATAGCAAATAGAACAGTTCTATAAAAGTTAAATTTGTACACGTACAGCAATATAAAATCTAAAAATATAATGGCTGAAGGTTCTAAATAGAAGTGAACATAAATATGTAGGAAGGTTCCCAAGAATGCATTTATAGATAAAAACCAACCAATGAGACAGTCTGCGATTAGTCAAAGACAGACTTTTTGCTGTAGCACAGGAGCAGTGATGTGTTTGATACCTACAGTTTGTCATGAAAAACAGGGCACAATGATATACAGCATCAAGTTTTTTCATTGCAGGGCTAAAGCATTTATAAATAGCAAATCTCCATACTCCATCGGGGGAAGAGTAGTTGACATAATCATGAGCCTTTTTACTTGATGTGAGAAACACTTTTTATTTCTAAAAAAGGGGTGGCATGGTGGTGCAGTGGATAGTGCTGTGGCCTCACAGCAAGAGGAGGGGCGACCTGGGAATTTCTGTGTGGAGTTTGCTTGTTCTCCCCGTGTTCGCGTGGGTTTTTTCCGGGTGCTCCGGTTTCCTCCCACAGTCCAAAGACATGCACTCTAGGTAAATTGGAATGGCTAAATTGTCACTAACTTGTGTGTTGATATGTGACTTTGTATATGATATGAGACTTGTGTACGAGTATTACTGTGTTCCTGTCATTAGAATAGCCACTAGCGCGCAGGATGACGTTAAAACAATAAATAAATAAATAAATATGTCTAAATCCCAATTTAAGTTTTATCTTGGAAACCAGAAAGATTTTCAGAATACCTAAATAATTGTAGCACCCAACAATTTTTAATTTTAACCCTTTAAACAATTGAGGAGGGAGCTGCTTACTGAAAACAGCATAGCCTTTGATTTACTAACTTTAGCCCAGCCAAGCGGGACTGAACAATGTCAAATGCAGATTGCAAATATTTAATTGCTTGATAGACCGATAAAGATGAGCAATAAATAACATTAAATATCATCAGCATAGATATGATTTAGCAGCAGGCAAGTTTTCACTTAGGTCATTAATATTAATCGTAAACAACAAAGGCCATAATAAGGAGCCTTGAGGCACACCTTTTAAGGAAGGTGGGAGGAACTGGAACCATCAACTTGGACAGATTGAATTCTACCAGATAAATAGTCAGTAAACCAATTGACAGTTTGAGCAGGTAATCCAATCTTGTGGAGAAAATTAAACAAGCTGTTATGATCCACAGTGTCGAACACTTTGGATAAATCCACAAAAAGTGCTGCACAGTATTTTCGACCATCTAGGGCATCTATAATGCCATTTATCACTTTAAGAGCAGCAGTTATTCTACTATTCCTTTTCCAAAAACCTGAATGGTGCAGTGAAAGCACGCATGTAGAATCTATGAATGTTTTTAACCAATCCACAATCAGTTTTTTCAAAACTGTGGAAAGCACACATAATTGGTCTGTAGTTGTCGACTAAAGATGGATTGCCACCTTTCAACAATAGGAGAACATAAACAGACTTCCATATACTATTGCAAACATTGGGATAGTGATATTGAGGTCAATTGCCAAATTGTGAAAGCCACCCTTTACATTTAATAGCAGCATAAGCAGAAGTTTTGATCGACAAGATAAAGCATAAATAGTTTCTTAAAAATGATTATGTTGATGATGATGATAATAATAATATCATATCAATAAATGACCAATTATAATATTGTCTCATTTGTTTTATATATATATATATATATATATATATATATATAAGTTTAGGGATAAGAATGTTAACCCCTTAATGTCTTATGTAGGATTCTAGTTCCTCAACTGTCTTTGGTCTTTTTTTCATATCTTCCATTTACAATGCGACAAATGTTTTCTATATGGATTGCAGGTCACCCAGCTAAGTACCCAGATCCTTCTTCTATGCAGCAATGATGCTGTAATCAATGCATTATGTGATTTGGCATTGTCATGTTGGAAAATGCAAGGTCTTCCCTGAAAGAGACGTTTGGATGGGTGCATATGTTGCTCTAGAACCTGGATATACCTTTCAGCATTGATGGTGTCCTTCCAGATGTGTAATTGCCCATGCCACGCACACTAATGCAACCCCCATACCATCAAGTTGCAGGCTTCTGAAATGACACGGCGTCACCGATTTCTATAAAGCAATTAAAATTTTGATTTGTCTGACCACAGAACAATTTTTTACTTTGCCACAGTCCATTTTAAATGAGAGATTCTTCCAGATTATGATTCTTCCAGATTCTTCCAGATATTATGCACTGTAGATGATGATATGTTCAAACATTTTGCAATTTTACACTGTTGACCTCCTTTCTGATATCGCTCCACTATTTGTCGGAGCAGAATTAGGGGGATTGGTGATCCTTCCTATCTTTATTACTGAGAGTCGCTGCTTCTCCAAGATGCTCTATTTATACCCAGTCATGATAATGACCTATTGCCAGTTGACCTAATGAGTTTGTACATTTAACTTTTCCAGCTTCTTATTTCCCCATCCCAACTTTTTTGAGATGTGTTGCTGTCACTAAGAAATGAGCCAATATTTGGCATGAAATTTCAAAATGTCTCACTTTTGACATTTGATATGTTGTCCATGTTTTATTGCGAATGCAATATCAGTTTTTGAGATTTGTAAATTATTGCATTTTGTTTTTATTTACAGTTTTTACTTTGTTCCAACTTTTCTGGAATCAGGTTTGTAGAACACAGAAGTAAACTGAGTGATGCAAGCACACTTACAAATCCTGCTGAATACTTCAATATCAGCAAAATAACACATTCTCATGTAACATCAGTTAATACAAGACTTACTGTAGTAACATACGCTGACGTGTGTGGTTTTGTTAATCTTAGGTAATTTAATTTAATAAAAAAATAGTAATGTTTATTCCTGCAAAATAAGGAGTGTGGTCCTTCTGCTTCAAGACTTTTTGATGCTTCCTCTTCAGTTTAGTTGTCATTAGGAAGAATAAATATAGGTTTTCCAATGACAAGGGTAGTGGGGGGTTGTCACTGGAAGCTGTTACTATGGTGTGTGTGTGTGCGTGTGTGATGCACACAAGCAATCAGTGGTAATCAGTGATTATTTTAAAGCACAGGCTTAGCCTCTTGATGCGCTCCTGCTGGCTCCTTCACAGCCAATCGATGAGCTGGGTTCTTGTCGGTGTTGTTTAGCACGTCCTCTCCTGCTTCACCTGATCGTTCGCCTTTCTCTTCTCTCTTCTCTACTTTTATTTCTTTCGATCAGCCCATTTGTGTCTCAAAACTGCCAGAGGAGAGCTGCAAAATCAGCACCAGGTCGTATTCTGCTACTTGCCTATTCACATTTCACACAGATGCTGTATTATATACATAGACGTTTTTGGGCTGTAGAAATTTGTTTTCATGACTTCTGGATTATTGAGTCAGCACAAAGTGATTTTATATTTGCATAAACTACATCTAAGCTAAAGCAAGCATTAGATTATAGAACATAGCACTTTTTACAGTAGTCTGCTAGTTTAAAGCAAGCATTAGATTATAGAACATAGCACTTTTTACAGTAGACTGCTAGTTTTTGCAATGACAATGATAAGTGTGACATTTAAAGTCTCCAGGAGAAATGTACACACAGTGAAATAGATCAGCAAACCATCAACCATCAGAAACCAATATGTTTCTACACAAAAGAATACACTATCAAGTGCAATAAACGAAAGAAAGTGTGATTTTATAAGTAAATTATTTGGTAAGAGAATTATTTTAGAGAGAATATTAAATAATTAATTCTTCATTAAACAGTTCTTCTGGAGATTGAAACATTCACACTTGCTTCTTCTTTGCGGCAAAACCCAACAGCATCATGTTTCGTTTTTTATATAACAATGTTGTATTTTTTTTAATGGCTGAAAAAATCGAATCAGTATATACTCAAGAATTGATAAAAAAAAAATCATTTTAACACGTTCTACTACAAATTAACAGTGTGACTATGACTTTTACACAGTGCTGTATGTGGGGTATAATTGTGCAATGCTGTAAAAAAAATGTAGTTCCTTAAAGTTTTTAACAGGTCCCTTTGTCTTATATACAATGCACGTGTCTGTTGCTAGAAGCGAATTTGTCACACTGACTGGTCATTGATTAGCATGAAAGACGCAGAGATTGTCCTAATCAAATCCTGTTAGCTGATCTAGCTTCCTGAATTGATCTAGCATTAACAAAACATGCAGTATATGATACAAATACCAACAGTTTTCATACTTTGTCTGGTAAAGTGAGTAAACACATAATTTATAAAATGCAAAGCTAATGTTCTGTTTCAATTCCCAATTCTACAAATTGTTCTTAAACCTTTATGGCTATTATATGTAGACGTGTCAGTGTTTGGACTGAGTGTAATATCTACAAATTTTAATATCTTGAAACGAAAGTAAACAGGTGCTCACTATCTCTAAATAAGATAGAGATGTGCTATAAATAACACAGCTTTAAGTGAATGGTTAAAGGCTTCTGCTTTGTATATTGCAGAGGAGGTGATCACTCATTTTTTCTAAAGGGAGCATATAAAACTTGCATGAAAATGCCAGCCTGTAATATTACATCAAGGACTGAAATTATATTAGGATTTAATTAGATCAGCATTAGATCAATGTTCTGCACAAACCAGTATGATGAGCGTTGTCTGTCTTGCATTCAGTAATTTACACTGACAATTTCACACCAACAGCCTTCATGGATGTATTCTTTCGACGTCACTTTAAAAGAAAGGAGGCTGTTTTTGCCAGGCCAGGTGGTGAAACATCTGAGATATGTCGGCCCAGGAGACCCAGTGTTGCCATACCAGTGAGCCGTGCACGCAGGCGTTCCAGTGCAGGTTTTGCCTCAGCTACTCTGATGCAGCGCAGGAGATCCAGTGCACAACTACAGCCACTAAAATCTCTGCAATCACATGCTGCTAGCAGTCGATCAATTAAGACTGGGGTTGCCAGACGCCGCTCAAGCACCACCACACCACGTGCAAATCCACGTTTTGCCGTACAACGCAAGAAGGCAAGTAAGCTACGGAACATTGACACGCACCTTCTTGGCCCGTCCATGTTGCTTGCCAGCCTCATCCAGATGACAGAGGAGGAGGAGGATGTCCGTGACGAAGATGATGAACAACTCGAGTTTAAAGGGAGCATGTCCTCCATCCAGACAGATCCTCTGATTTCAGAAGGAGCCAGTGAAAGTGAAAGTCCAAGCTCGGCTACTGACTCTGAGAGTGACCAGTTCTCTGAGCCTTGTGATGAACAACTTATGGAGGCAGGTATGTCGGAGCAGGAGTTTAGACATTCCACTGCTTTATGCCAAAGGAACTGCCAACCTCTGAGTGTGGTGGTTGAACGAGTCCAGGCCCATACACTAATCCGTGTTCCACGATGTCTCAGAAGAAATTCTTCCTATCTTGGCCATGTTGATGGTAGACCACAAGGGTGCTATTGCCAAAGAAGGCGTTGCAGACGTGTCTCGACTATCTCCAAGGCAGGCAGCCCTTGGCCGGGAAAAGGTCAAACACTGCCTAGTCGTAGAAACTCCACCTGTTGGAGGATGCACACTGCCTTTAGCCCGCTAATTGGAGGCCATTACGACCCTACACTGGAGTCATGGAGTGGCTTCCTCTCGTATGTAAACCCTTACCTTCCTTCAGTATAAATGTTTTTTTTACAGTTAATTAATGACATCAATTTCAAGAATAAACTCGACATGCTCTTTTTTTGTGTTCTGTAATCTTAAGGTTTTATTTCTTTAAAGCTATTCATCATGTTAAACGAGAAGAACATGGTCAGATGTAGCCATTTGCATACTTCTTCATGTTAGGAACCCACACTGTAGTCATTAGCCAGACATAATACCATCTAATTAGGAAATCTGTGTCATCGGAGGTGGCTGTCTGTGCATGTGTGCACTCGTTTTTTTTCCTGAGTGACCTTCTAATTCTCTGTCCTGTGGATCTGAGCTCCATGGTGCTAGCTCATTAGAGCCACTGGTACCATAGCGTAGCATCGTTACTTATCAATCCCACTGATCGGCCAGTAGGTTAACTACCCTCAGGTTGCTAAGCGTCACTGATTCACACAGCAGGGACTACAGACAAAGGTTACAGCAATAACAGGAAGCAAAAGTGTACTTTCAACTTTCAAAGTCATGATAAAAAGAATTTTGACTTAATGACATAATTAATTTGTGAAAGGAAAGGTTTATAAGAGAGTAGTGAGACCAGCCTTGTTGTATGGTTTGGAGACAGTGGCACTGACTCAGAG
>JAOUQT010000009.1:12590501-12602886 GCA_025769995.1 Xyliphius kryptos | reverse complement strand
GAGGCCCTACACCATACTAAAAAATTATTGTGGTCTAAAACCAGGTGTTTCAGTTTCATTGTCCAACCTCTGTATGTGTGTGAATGTAACCGTGTTAATGGCCTTGTTCAATAGCCACTAATGCTAATAACTATATTAAATAATAAAACAAAAACAATAAACAATAAAATATCTCTCATATAAGGATGATCTTTCCATGGCACAGAAGAGGGCAACATTTACCAGCTATGGGTAAACGGAGCGATTTGTTACGCACAGGCTAACTGCAGTGTGGACTGAGAGAAAGAGAGAGAGATATTGGCACTAAATATTTTTTCCCTATGTTTTGTGTTCAATAGACTGTTATATTTTTTGAATAGAGTCAATAAATTAAAAAAAAGAAAGTGCCTCCTAATGTGGGGCATAAATGGCTTATAGGATAAGAGGGTTTGAAACTAATTGTTTGCCAGTTAATCCCCACTCTGGCAAGTAACATTCACAGGCACCTAACATCTAAGCGCTCCCCATGCTCCTGAGTACAACAGGTATACGGTATGTGTGTGCCAAATGCCGAAATGCACTCCTGCATGAGTTAAGCGCTGATAAAATATTCTCTCTGGGATCAATACTGACAGTATCAATTATTATTATTATTAAAATAATCTTGGCCACCCCATGTATGACATTTTGGCTACGCTGCTGTGTGTGAATAATATCACAGAGTGCTACAAAGTTGCTAGTAGTTGCTGTCTCATTTTTTCAGGAGGTGGTTGGTGTGAATTCGGACACAGTAACTGTATCAAAACTGTCACCGAAATGGTGCTTCCTGGACTGTAAGTGAAATACAGTATATGTGTTAAAATGTCAGTTATGTAATCACAATATGTTCCATGTAATTATTTTGATGTCATCGTTTTTACTCTCACAGCCACAACTGCAGATCGTTTCTATAGAATAGACCGTGCTCAGGTATTGAGGGTTTACTAATTGTTGTACGTTGTAATTATGTTCTTTGGCTTTTCAACTGAAACATTTTCTGCCTTATTCTCTTGTCTGCTCTAGGAACATTTGAATTACGTGTCCGAGATCTCGCAGAAAGAGCTTTTTATCCTGGACCCCGAGCTGGTCACTAAGGAAACAGTGGGCACATCTACTGGAATGGCAGAAATGGTGGACATGCTGGGAGAGAACTTGAATAGCTCTGACCAGATTGCCTTTCCACCATGCCCCGCAGCGTCTAAGTCACTCTATAGGTAAAATTCGGATCTTTCTGTTTTAGCTCGACAACCATTTCTTTATTACATATAACCGTCTGCCTGGAATAAGACTTTGAATATAGTTTATAGTTTATAGTTATAAAATATAGTTTAATATAGTATAGCAGCAAAATCAAAAGCTAGAATTAAAACACATAATGCTAGCCAGTCATTTGTTCCACATGAGTAATAAGTATATTCAGTGGTGCATCTCAATCAAAGATAATCAAGGTAATCAAAATTACTGTTCTTATCACCAGTGGCACTAAAGTTGTGATTGTTTTCTACATATTTTCTTTCAGGGTGAGTGAAGATCAAACTGCAGTTCTGAGAAAGGACATGTCCTGTGATGTCATTGATGTAGAGGGACTGGCATTAACAAACGCTGACATTTGCAAGTGAGAGATTGTTTTAAATGGGGATAAATCACTAGTCAGTTTAATTCCCATGGCAATATGAAAAAAATGTTGGATTAATGCTTCTGTTTCTGAAATATATCAGGTAATAATTTCTCCACCAAATCTTTTGACATGCTCTGACACAATAAAAAGAGTTGTTCAGAAGATTTTTTCAACAGCACTTGCTTATTTTTTTGCAGAAAAACCCAGGAAGTAATGTTTGGAAATTCAATAATTCAATCATTTTTTTCAGTGAATTAATTTTACTTCCTCTTTATCGCACAGGTCAGATGACTTGGTCCAGATTAGAACTGATATAGGTAAGATTTGACTATTTAAAATATATATTCACACTTCTTTATTCATGAATTGCTTGCTGCAATGTTTACTAATTGTTTCTAAGTTGTTTCATGTAAGACTGTCGGATGGTGGTAAACTAAATGACTTCCCAATTTTATTTTATTTGTTATTAGAGTCTATGAAGATGTTAATCACAAGTGTGAAATCAGATAATTTTCAAAAGGTGAGAACATCTTTAATGTATATTTCCAGATGTTGCATGTGACTCAGTGACCAATCAGTTAAGAAGGGTGAATACATTTTTTAGGTTTTTTCTCTAGTGATCACACGATTCCACTTGTTTACCAATTTAAGACGATACTAATATAAATTTAATATTATCCATCCATCCACCTATCTTCTGCCACTTATTCGGAGCCGGGTAGCATCCGAGTCGTGGAGGCAGCAGTCGAAGCAGGGAAGCCCAAACTTTCCAGCTCCTCGGGTGAATACAGAGGCGTTCCCAGGCCAGCCGAGAGACATAGTCTCTTCAGAGTGTCCTGGGATTTCCAGCAGCTATACTCTGAGCTCCTCTTGAGTTACTGAGCTTATCACCCTATCTCCAAGGGACGGCCCAGCCACCCTAAGAAGGAAACTCATTTCAGCCTCTTATATCCACAATGTTATTTTTTTGGTCATTGCCCAAAGCTCATGGCCATTGATGAGTCTGGTTGTAGATCGACCAGTAAATCGAAAGCAGCTTTTTCACCATGACAGACCGCATCTTTACGGAGGCTGCCTCAATCTGCCTGTAGATCTCACGCTCAATCCTTCTTTCACTCGTGAACAAGATGTCTGTTCCAGCCCCTGGCTGCGCCTAGAAATTCTGTCAATAAAAATTATGAACAGAACCAGTGACAAAGGGCAACCCTGCCGGAGTCCAAAATGCACTGGGAATGGATCTGACTTGCTTCCGGCAATGCAAACCAGACTCCTGCTCCATTTATACAAGGACCTTAACAAAAAGCTTTGTACCCCATACTGTAACTGAAGCACTCTCGACTGAAACCCATGAGGGACACGGTCAAATGCCTTTTACAAATCCACAAAATGTGAGGACTGGTTGGGCAAACTCCCATGAACCCTCAAGCACCCTGTGAAGGGTATAGAGCTGGTCCAATGTTCCCCAACCAGGACCAAAGACTGCATTGTTTCTCCTGAATGAGTTTTGACTATGGGCCACATTCTCCTTTCTAGTACCCTGGAGTAAACTTCCCCATGAGACTAAGAAGTGTCATTCTGCCACTCCAGAGCCACAGCCCCCAACTGCCACGTGATATTGCATAAGAATGTCAGCCAAGACAGCCCCACAACATCCAGAGACCTAAGATACTCAGGATCTCATTCACCTTGGCTTGAGTTGAAGACCCCCTTGACAGAGTGCTCGGCCAGATGTTCCCAGTATTCCACAATATGATTCGGTTTGGCTTCCTCCTCCGCCAGCGGGTACAACTAACCATCAGGTGGTGAACGGTTGACAAATAGGCACCTCTCTTCACCTGAGTGCCCGAGACATAGGGCCGGAGATCAGGTGAAACAACAACAAAGTCGATTTATCCTGGTGCCACATGCACTTGACACCCCTATGCACGTACATAGACACCCCATGCTTAAACATGGTGTTCATTAAGTCCAGTAACAAAGCACCACTCAGGTTCAGGTTTTTGCAGGTATCTCCAGTCTTTGCCATGTGAGTGTTAAGGCCTCCCAGCTGAACAATGGACTCCCCAGTCTGAACACTTCTTAGTAACTTTCCCAGGAACTCCACGAAGGCCGGATACTCTGTACAACTATTCGGCCTATAGGCATAAATAACAACAAGAGATCTCCCCCCAACCTGAAGGCAAAGAGAGGTGACCCTCTCGTTCCTAGAGGTAAACTCCAACTCATGGCAGCTAAAGTTGAGAACTTATAAGCAAGCCCACACCAGCCCACCACCAATAACCATGAGCAACACTCAACAATTTCAGAAAAGCAGAAGGTCCAGCCGTCACAAGGAGCTGGGTTCTAGAACATGGAGTTGAGCCCGACTATCTCTAGCCGGTACATCTCAACTTCCCGCACAAACTCACGCTTACCCCCCAAGTGAGATGACATTCCACACCCCAACAGCTAGATGCTGTGTCCGGGGATCAGGTCGTCGAGGCTTCCACCCAATCCACATTGCACCGACCCCCAATGGCTACCTCTGTGAGTGGTGAACCCACAGGAGGTCGGGTCCATGTCACTGATTTGGGCTGAGCCTGACCAGGCTTTGTGGGCAAAGGACCGGCCACCATGTGCTCGCATACAAGCCTCAACCCCAGGCCTTGGGGGTTTAATAAACAGCTCTTAGTCAGACTCAACATATTTAATATTATTTTATTTAAAATTATAATAATAAAAATTTTATTTCCAAAAAATTCTTCATTTTCAACCTGTTACAGTTATAAATTTCCATTCGTTATAGTTTCAAATCTATTCAACTCGAGTTCCAATATGTTAAAGTTCTTAATCCAATTTGCTCAATTTCAATCTGGTAAAGTTCCAGTTGGAGTTCCAATTGAGAACTGTTACAGTTCCATATTCCAATTCTTATCTGTTACATTTTCACATTTCAAATACATTTTGTATGGCTAGTACTTGCCGAATACGTTTTCTGTACTGGATCTGTGAAATCTATAATTTTATTGGTTTCATACAAATCATCTCTACTGTCATATCATTTGCAGCTTGTGGAGCTACACAGGGAAGGAGCCAGTCTTGCGGTATATGATGCATTTGGCTGTACACCGCTCCACTATGCTGTAGACACTGGCAATAAGGAAATGGTCAGATACATCTTAGATAATGGTACAGTGATAAAACAATTATTCATAATGTAACGTAATGTACTGAAACTGACTTAGGAAGTCACTACGTCTTGTTCTTTATTTTTTGTAATTGTCTCATGAGCAGCTCCACTGAATATCCTGGATTTCGCCGAAAAGCTGACGTAAGTAAAGGTTCAGTAAAGGGTTTTTGAAAGTATATTTTTTACATGTAGCCATGTTGTAAATATTCTATACTCTGTATTGTAGCAGTCATTGGATTAGGAACACTTAAATAATACAGGTTTTCACCTTTTTAGATTCATTACAGTGTGCAGAGTTTGGGGAACTGACCACATTATGTGGCAAACATAATCCATATGCAAGTTGACCCATTTTCGTTGCAACAGCTTTGTTAGCGTCATAAGGTTTTATGCTGTCTGATATTCAGCTGGATGTTGATGCTTCCTCCAGTCTTGTTATACTGACTGTCTTATTGTGACATATGACACCTGCAAGGTGTTCCTAACCCATTGGTTGATCAATGTATTTAAATTAATATAATGTTGCACAAGCATTAAGTGCCTGTAAAAGTGTCTTGAATATATGGCTGCATTTTCCAGAGGTGAAACTGCACTGCACAAAGCTGCTGCATCATGCCAAAGGACGATCTGTAGCTACTTGGTGGATGCAGGAGCTTCCTTAACAAAGACTGACCTACAGGTGAGCACATGTCCAGCACACTCCATTTACCTTTTCTAACAGAATGAGCATTAATTTCTAGTATGTGCTTTCCTCAGGGAGACACTGCAAAGGCACATGCCGAGAGAGCACAGGACTGGCACCTAGCAGAGTATCTGGAGAATCAGCAGCAGCACCAGATTATACAGAGTGATGACCATGAGACTTCGGTTTAAACCGGAGTCAGAACCGTCCTTGTCATCTTCTGGAAAATCCTTTTTAGAACATGGACTAATGGAGAATAGTTCTTTATTTCCTGACTCCAATGCAAAACAGAGAGACATATGAAACAGGACATGCAAATGCATCATTATGGATCAACAGTACTACAGAACTTTCTGTGCCAAATACTGAAATGAGTATTGGCCAGAGCGAAATACAAACCAACAACGTCCGGTTAGCCATTTGTAAAATGTCCATATACAGTTCAATTTGCTATCAGAGATGGTGCAACAGAGTACAAAAAATTATTTTACCTGTGCAAACTCGTGCTAAAAGCGAAATAATAGGAAAATAGACATAATGACATGATGTGTTTATAAACCTCACTGGGTACATTTTGAAAAATATCATGGCAATGGAATAGTTAAATTGGAATTGGAACAGGGACCAAATTATGTGAGGCAGTTGCCGAGCCGGGTGCAGTTTAGTAGGAAATATGCAGTGGAAATGTGCCATTAGATTCTTATGCTTGTCCATTTGAATTGTATTAACACTAAGTTTTATTATCATTTTAATAACATTATTGCTGCTGTTGCTTTTTGGCTTTTTGACTTAGTTGAACTGCAGTTACAGCCCCCTGAATTTAAAAATACTTTCTCGTCTGCGGCTTTATGAACGGTTTCTGCTTAGTTTCAAGAATATAATATAATTCTGTACATCATTTACACATTTAACAGCTGAGGCAGCTGTTTTTGTGATATTCTTTCAATCTTATATGTACTGACTGAACTAGCTTCTTTTAACAGGATCTGTCTGTATTTGTGGACTAATGCACTAACCGTGTAGAGAAAAGGAATAATATTTGGAATATATTAGGTGAATAGGTGTCATATGTCTTTAGGAATAAGTTACAATTTGTCATGCTTTAATTATTATAAAATGTCTTTGATTAAATCATTGGATTTAGCTCCACGGCTAATTGAACTATCATTCTTCAGATGCTTGCATTGCTTTATTATATTTTACATTAAGTACAGGATACAGTGTGCCATTAAAATATAGTGTCCTGGACATTATTTCTACTGAAATATGTTGTTGATACCTAACTATATATTTACACATCATAGGTCAAGATATTAGTTTGTTTGTGATTACACCCACCATTTTAGTGGTACGTGCTCAGGTACAGGTGCTTAATATGTTTTCTTTCCTTCCAAGCTTGAAATATGATTATTTATTAATGCAGTCTGTCATTGCCTAATTATTATTATTATTATTATTATTATTATTATTATTATTATTATTACGTAACATACTCTCATGAGTTATTAGTTAACCTGCATTGTCAATGCTCTGTTTTCGAGTTGCTGTGCAATTCACTATTAGACATTGTGTGTACATATCTATCAGACATCTATCAGAATGAGTATTGATATCATTCCAAAATCCTGTGTGAACATTAGTATTACTATATGAATTTAAATGAATACCATATCATCTTTGTTAGAAAATACTGTAGATTATAGTATTTGACTGTCTATTTTGGCAATTTAGTATTGTTTACCTGTATAACAGTAATAAAATGTAAAATGTATATTTCTTTGATTTTTTAAAAATATTTTCATTCCATATTAGTAATCCAGTCAGTGCTTGACAGACAGAATGACAGACAGGTAAAGAAATCGAGAGATAGACAGACAGACAGACAGACAAAGAGACAGATAGCATTGCTGTATTAAAACAAATTAATTTGATGGAGTTTTAACTATGAACAATTTAGAATAATTATTTAAATTGTATTAAAAATAATTAAATAGTTTTGAAGAAGAATATTATCGGCACCATTCGTCTGCTTCTAATGATAATGATAACTTCTGCAGATATTACGGGCCAACTTTGCTTATGTCGACAAACAATAAGCAACCGGACATCCTTGTCTAAGCCTGGTTGTGTCCAAGTTTGTTCATGGCATTAAAACATTAGAACCGCATCACACTGATACCTGAAAAAACCTTGCATTATTATTAGTATTATAATTATTATTATTTTTGTTATTATTATTAGTATTAGTATTATTATTAGTAGTATTAGTAGTATTATTGTTGTTATTATTATCATCATTATTAACATAATAAGAAAGGTTACATCAATCACTAGGTTATTTTGCCATACAAGTTTACATTCATGTCAAATCGGGTGGGGGTTTAAAATAACCTAGCATGCATGTTTTTGGACTGTGCACCCTGAAACCTGTGCACCCAGTGAAAACCCACACAGATAAGAATAGAAGATGCACACAGAAACCGAACCAGAACCTTCGTACTGTAAAGCAACAATTATGCACCATGCTTCGATAGACTGACATCTATACAGACAGACAGACAGATAGATAGGTACTTGAGCAGACAGACAGACAGAAAGACAGAGTTATATTCATGTGAGGATGAGGTGTAGGCTGGATGCAAAGGCGCTGCAGCACAACCAGCTCAAACTAGATTTCCAAAACAAAGAGTAGTGGAGGAGGAGCTGCACTTGCTAGAAGAGCCGATTACACATATATACACATCTCACACACACATCTCACACACACAAGCTCTGTGGTGTTGAAAGGACCTCTCCCACAGCAAGAAGGCAAGTAGTAATAATCTCATTTTATTAGACCGCTGCATTTATAATACAATGTAAATTGTGGATAGATATAGCCGATGTACTTTTTATTGTCTTCGTGTTCACACTGTCTTAAAATGCCTTATGTCTTTCGCACAGATATAAATACTTATAAGAGACAGTAATTCAAGACAAATCTTTATAACTACTCTATATATTACACAATGATTTGCTATATCTCCCTCACAATATCATCCATAGGTCTTCTGATTGCATAAGTAATATATAAATGTGTATCTTAATCGCATGTCTAATTTAGTAAAGCAGACACACCTTGATATTTTTGTCTTGGTTTATAGAAATAAAAAAAAACTGTGGAAATGAAATATAAATCATCATATCAATAAGCGTTGCGTGATACTATGAGCTCAAAAATGTATTTCTATTCAAATCGTTCAACTGAAGGGAAATGATTGACCACAGACATCTGACTGATTGTTGATTGGTTTATGTATAACGAACACAGGGAATTTTATACTGACACACTTATAGCAGTTTTCCCACATTTATCCCATCGGACAGGCTTTTTTTGGTTATACTGCAAAACCTGATACCAGTGCCCGTTGTTATATCACTGACTGATGAAGAGATTGCCTTCAGGAGTGCCAGTGCGGTGTAAGTGCCAGCTTCACTGACCCACTTTTCCAGAGTTAGTCCCTGGACCCTTTTTGTTTTAACTGTTACTGGACGATATGATGATGATTAGTGCTTGACTAAATACAAACGCACTATACAATAAACCTTAAGAGTTATACACCTAAATATGTATACACATACCCAGTACCAAATTTGGAGGCATACAATTGTATATAACATCTTAGTACACAGTACAAGAGTGCAAGTTCCCTTCCCTTGAATGAGGACCAAATCTGTGCCAGCATGACAATGCCTCTGAGCATAAAGTGTTATCCATGATGTCAAAGGATGAAAAAACTCCTGCTCAGATTAATGACCTCAACTCGTCTTAACATCAATGGGATTCAGTGAAACATCAACTGTACATTATACCCCCTGCTTCACCATCATTGCCTAACCTTCCTTCTTTTGTCGTTCTTTTGTTGTTGAAATAACCTAAATCCCTAGAGATACGCTCCAAACCCTATTGGAAATTCTTCCATAAGAATGCAAGGTTTTTATAAAAGAAAAGTGGAAATATTTTTGATTAAGGTGGAGATAATGATCAGCCACAAAATTCTAGCCAGATTTCTACACAGCGGTGCCAGGTTGAGTTGTTTCCAAGTTTTAAAATGTACATTCAGTAATAGATATGATGACATTGAATGGGTACGGTTTACTTTGGATATAATTGAGTTACCATTCAGCTGGTTTTTCAACATGAACAGGGCTGGAAACAATCAAATCCAATCTGGCAACCTGTGAATCCCAAAACCACAGGCCTGCAGTTCTCCACAGGCGGCCAGCATCCCGTCGCTCCTCCACAGAGCTGTTTTTGTATTCCGATGCAAATAAGCTTACATTCAGCGAGCTTGCCGAGAGACACGGCATGGGATCTGCACTTTGGCTCTTTTTTTGAGGAGAAAAAAAAGAAGAGAGGAAGAAAAATAGGCAAGAGCTGCCTTCTGTTTTGAGGCACTGAATCAGGCTCCTCTCACTCAATACAGCATGGAGACCTTTAGGAGCACCCCTCTATCCACACAAAACCCCCCCTACATTTATGATGCTGGGCAAAAATGCCAGTGAAAGAAGCACTGAATTAAGGGAGGGATGGGGCAATGAAAAGGACGAGTGATGTGTTTGTGCTTTCCGGGGGGAGAGAGGAGAAAATTATTGAAAGGCACGCAAATAGACTCATGAACAGTGGAGGCTTGGTATGATGTTATTAGCTATTAGGGATCTAAGGTCTTTCTATCTGAGGTCTTTCTATTGCCATGGTTTGCCCGAAGTTGCATGCTTTGCTTTCTTTTTATGTTTTAAATGAATGTCCCGATTATTTCCGCAATGATGGATGTATGCTTAGAGTGCTTTTGCTTGCCATGTCAAAAGAAACATGTCTAGATTACTTCTTTATTAGCCGAGTGCCCATAATTATTCCTCTTAATGAAACAATAAGATGAGCCAATCAAATGAAATGTACTCAGCTTTTCATATTCAGTTATTATCCTTTTTCCCCTAAGATCACTACAAGGATAATAAACACATGTAAGATGGCTGTGAAATTATAAGATGGCTATGAAATTATAAGATGGCTGTGAAATTATGAGATGGCTGTAAAATTATAAGATGGCTGTGAAATTATAAGATGGCTGTGAAATTATAAGATAGCTGAGAAATGGTCTCTCTTAGACATACACAGACCACATGACAAAAATGTTTGCTCAAATGGTTTGCAAAAAAAATGAAAATGAAGCAAAGTAATTTAAATAAAAGAGGTTATGTGTGACAGGGGTTCGATTCCCTGCCACAGTTGACAAAAGTTTGAGATGCTCAGTCAGCTTATCTACATCCCACGGACCACATCTGTGCAGCCAAACATCACAAAGCAATGATGGTATATTAAAGGACATGAATATTTTTTTACCCCATTATTATTTCCATTTCTTTTAGCAAGAATAAGAAAAGTATAAACTGCATCTCATCATCGAATTAGTGCTTCATGTCCAGCTCCATGTTGTGGGAAATTAACTTAGTGAAATGAAATTAGTTTGATGAACGCCACATTACAACCCAAATCCCTGCTAGATTCATACCTCCTCCATGTTTACCTTCATTTACTCAGGAAGGAATGTACAGCAGGAATAATCTTACAAGTAGGTAAGTAGATAATTATAGTGATGGTTTAAGGTCAACATAAAATTTTCCACTAGCCGCATCATTTGGTTGCACAGTGAAGATCCGAGCAGCTTTTTCTCATTTTGTTCGGGCCATTTAATACAGGAAGGAATGTTACAGGGGAAATAAACCCTTACTCCATGGGGTTTAGTATAAAGTTACACATAGCAGATGTTGTTGGCAAATGCTGGAATTATAGCTAGATCAGCCAGTCAAGGATGGGTGGCAATAAATTAACTGGAACTGTCAATGAAGCAGTAAAGTGTATGTTTCAACCCTGAAATGTCTGTTGTCATATACTGAGTGGAGATGATGCCTTAGCAACTACTAACCTGGAGCATTAATGCCTGGGGTTGAATCTCAAGGTTAGTCTGCAACTCTATATTAGGAGGGTTGCATCAGGAAGGGCATTCATCTTAAAAATACATGCCAAATAAATTAATTGACAAGTATTGATAGATAAAGCTCTAGGAGTCATTCTACAGTATTTCATAAACTATATATATATATTTGCATATTTTTGTAGTTAAGAACATTCCACATAAGAATTCACTACTCTACGCTAGCACCACTATTCTATAAATATAGCTAAAGAACATCTGAAAGATATATTTATATCCAGGATGCAAACAGGTGTAGACAACCAATGTTAACCACATGTTTGAAAACATATTTGAATACATTAAAATAAACAGTCAAATTCAAGTTTATTTTGGTATGATCCAGAATAATTCTCACATAATTCTCATTTCCAATACAGTAAATGACAAACATATTAAAAAAAGAATTTTTCTGGGATTTTTGTTTAAATTATTACAGATTATAATCAAATGAAAATAAAAGACAATTGCACTTACGGTATAATGAACGTTAGTGTGTTTACAGAGAATATAATTGCTAATATTAGGGTGTCATGGTGGCTCAGTGGATAGTGCTGTTGCCTCACAAGAAGGACCCGAGTTTGAACCGCGGATGGGGCAACGCTTCATGTTATATTAACTTTATTTTATGCAAATCTATTTCAATCTATCTTTAAAGAACATTGCTTTCAAGGTCCATTGTTAAAATTTAATTCTGTGTATGATGCTTCGGTGTATGAGTTTCCTGTCCTGTCCTGCAGTTCAACACTCAGAGGTATCTACAGTGGTTAGACATGAAACTGAAACACAGTTTCACATTTTAGTGTAGGACAAGTCTGGTGGCCAATCTTCATTAATTGCACATTGCACCAGTAAGAGCAGAGTGTGAAGGTTTAATTAGCAGG
>JAOUQT010000009.1:12457273-12478018 GCA_025769995.1 Xyliphius kryptos | reverse complement strand
TCCCCTCCTTCCTATCGCCCTTCCTAACTGGCTCGTCCGTCTGTCCGTCCGTCCATCCATCCCTCCATCCACGCACAGGGGCAACCTTCCCCTCCTATCGCCCTCCACAACTGGCTCGCCCCGTCCATCCATCCATCGTTTTTGCTGGGCAAAACACGTTGAATTTATGTTTTTGGACTGTGGGAGGAAACCAGAGAACCTGGAGAAAACCCACACGGACAGAGGGAGAACATAAAAACTCCACCCAGATCGGGATATTGAACGTGTATCTATAGTGCTGAGACGAATGGGGTAACCACTAAGTTTTTGAGTTTCTAAGTGTGTGCTCAGCGATGAATTGGCATCCTGTTGGGTGCATCTGCCCAGCGAACAAAACACTCTCCCCTGGACAGGCATGGGAAACCCACACCCTACATTACCCTAGTATACTACTGAGTTGTCAATATAATGAGTGGAGATATCCTTTCTTAAGGTTCTGAGTAATTTTTTTAAGGTGCGTATTTGTAGAACTTTAATGTGCATCTGTATGCAAGCTGATAAAAGTGACAATTAGTCCACTATCAGTTCCATCAGTAAATGTGAAAAAGTGTATATCCTATCGATGACACCTGCCCCCCTCCCCACACACACATTAAAAAAAAATGTCTGCACACCTCATCATTACTTTAGTTCACTAAGCCACCATGAAAAAAGACAGCCTGCCTCTGATCAGTTTCTGGACTTAAATGCATCTTTAGGAACAGCGTATCATCATTATCTCAGTATAAACCCCCAGCGGCTTTAAAGTCAGCGCTCAGATCTATGAGGTCTGTTCTGCAAACCTTTAAGGTTCCAGATCAAAAGCTTCTCATTATCAGGTTTTCTAACGTTTTGTAAATCGCTGACAGTCGACACACAGCATGCTTTCTTCCCAGCACAGTGCGCCACCGACTGCTGTGCCTCCACATTGATGTGGTAAACGCTGCGACCTTCACCCGTGGAGCTACATGAAACGCTGAGCCTGTCATTAGTCCTGTAGGTTGGTGATATCCCAGCAGCGCTCTCACCGCCAGCCCAGTGAGCGCGAATGTAATGACAGCGTTTACACCCGCGTTGGCAGTCAGGGCTGAAACAGGTCGGGTTTACTTTGACCTGCGGCTCGGGCACACACAGGGTGGATGGCTGTCCTCCAGCGTGGATGCTTTTAAGTAGAGCGAGAGGAGGCGAGTGGGAGGGATGCGAGAGGAAGAGTGAGAAAGAGGAAGAGGTTGTCATGACAGAAAGCTGGAAAGTGATGGAGCGGAAGGTGGGACGGCCTTACAGTGAAAGAGCATCAGCACGGCCTGCTCACATCTGTTTCGGGATGATAGCGCCGACGCGCAGGTGCCGAGTGGGTTTGGTTTATTAATTTGTCTGAGAGTCGGGTTCTCCTGCTCCACCACAGGGAGTCGGACCGACCTGCCCGCCTGCCGCTGATAAAACCTCACAGGATGAGGAACTGATGGATTAAATTGATATGCTAATGAAGTCATATCATAAACCAGGTGCTTGTGGTACTGTCCCCTCATCCTTATCCTCAGGTCAAATATATGTGGAGAGCACGGGTAATTATTGGCAACTTTTATAGAATACTCTTGTTCTTTTTGTCCCTCTATGAACGTCACCAAGCCTCGATTCCTCCTTCTTCTCTCCAAGCCTCAATAGACCCTTTATGCCTCTGACATAGCTGGGTATCCCACTGACCCTCAGAAAAGGGCGTCAATCTATTGCTGGGCTCACACACAATCCATCCATCCATTATCTTCCACTTATTCGCAGTGGGGTTCCCCAAACCCATCCAGGGAAGAAAGTTTTGGGCGTGGAGCAGATACACCCAGGACAGGGCGCCAATCTATCGCTGGGCACACATACTCACAGAGCCACACACACCAGCACACACTATATGGGGCGATTTAGAGTGCGCCGGAGAACCCGGAGAAAACCCACGTGGGAGAACATGGAAACTCCACCCAGATCGAACCGGGGATTAGAACCCGAATCCCAGTGATGAGATTGTACGTGCTAACCACTAAGCCACCATGCCATCCCACACACACTATATTGGGGCAATTTAGAGCAGCCAATTCACATTGAATCTATGTTTTTGGGAGGAAACTGGAGAACCCAGAGGAGATGGCATGGAAACTCCATCCAAATGGGAATTTGAATCTAAATCCCCAGCACTGAGAGGCGAACATGCTAACCACTAAGCCATCGTGCTGCCCCACACACACTATATTGGGGCAATTTAGAGCAGCCAATTCACATTGAATCTATGTTTTTGGGAGGAAACCAGAGAACCCAGAGGAGATGGCATGGAAATTCCATCCAAATGGGAATTTGAATCTGAATCCCCGGCACTGAGAGGCGAACATGCTAACCACTACACCACTGTGCCGCCATAGACCTGAAACACCTTCATAAAATTCGTGGGGGGTGGATTAAGTACCTCAAACATGGCACTACAATACAGTGTTGATTTTTGTGGATGCATGGGGTGATAATGAAATTATACATACTTGCGCTTTTAAGTTAGCGGTTACTGTTGTCTGGTTGGTGGAGCTCAGACTTTACACGGTGGACACAGGCCTCTCAGGCTTTCATACTTTAGTTACAGATAAAGACATGCGGCTGTTATGATTTCACCAAGTAATTGAGTTGTCAAGTGGTAATGTGATTAAGATCTACAGTTTGATGGAAAGGGACTAAAAATAACCCCAAACAATTAAGTTAATGCAGAAAAAGTGTTGCCAGATCCTTTGCGCCGAGAAAAAAGACCATAAAACAGGAACACAGAGAAGTTCTAGCCTCCTGATACAGAGTGTTAAAAATGGTCTTTAAATAAATAGAACCACCTCAGAGTGAGATGTGTGCCAGCTGTGGCTGGTTTGCATTCTTAACGGCATCCATTTTTCATACTTCGGCTCTTAGTTTGTTTCATGGAGCACAGCTTTGAGGTGAGAGTTCTAAAACCGTCTCACTATAATAAATAATAAAAACTGCCACATGAATAGATTAAAGAAAGAAATCAGAAGGGGGCTACAGGTCTGCCTCTCAGCGCTGGGGATCCAGGTTGGAATCCTGATCTGGGTAGAGTTTCCATGTTCTCCCTTTGTCCATGTGGGTTTCATCCAGGTTCTTCAGTTTCTTTCCAAAAACATGAAATCTGGGTGAACTGACGTCTTAGCTAAGCTAAGATAAACCTAAAATGAGTAGTGGGGTGGCACGGTGGCTTAGTGCTTAGCACGTTTGCCCCTCAGTGCTGGGGATTCCCGGTTCGAATCCCAATCTGGGTGGAGTTTGCTTGTTCTCCCCATGTATGCGTGGGTTTCCTCCGGGTTCTCCGGTTTCCTCCCACATCCCAAAAACACGAAGGTAAATTGAATGCTTTGAATTGCCCTGTATAGTGTGTGTTTACCCAGCGATGGATTGGCGCCCTGTCCTGGGTGTATCTGCCCAGCGCCCGAGACGTTATCCCCTGGATGGGTATGGGGAACCATGCTAAGGTGGCTTAGTGGTTAGCATGTCCGCCTTTCAGCACTGGGGATCCAGGTTTGAATGCCGATCTGGGTGGAGTTTCCATGTTTTCCCTGTGTCAGTGTGGGTTTCCTCCAGGTTCTCTGGTTACCTCCCACAGTATTCAAACCTATTCAAGGTATATTGGCTGTTCTAAATTGCCTCCATGCCCTAGTCCCTTGTATGGAATTATGCAAAAGATAATGAGATAACAAAAAAGAATCATCGGGGGGCATCATGGTGGTCAGCACATATGCCTGTCTCAACGTTGCTGATTCAGGTACAAATCCTGATCTTGTGGACTTTTCATGTTCATGGGTTTCCTGCGAATTCCAGAGTCTCCTCCCACGGTCCAAAAAAATTGATTCAAGGTCATTTTCTTCTGTTCTGTTCTTCTGTTGGATTGGTACTCTGCTCTGGGTATATGTGCCCAGCGCTCAAAACGTTCTCCCCTGAATTGGCATGGAAAACCCCACGTGATTCTAATATAGAATTAAACAGAAGAACGGATAGTGTGCGGCTGGTATGAGTGTGCTGCATTAACAACAATGCCGGAAAATTTACTTTACTTACTTTCATTGTCTTGGTCTTCGTTCAGACGATGAAGCTGATGACAGAACAAACAAACCTGCCAAACGAAGGGATCAGGTAAAAATGCAGCTCTGTCACAATGAAGAAACCTGAGAGCTTAGCAGCACCTCAGACTCGTGTTTGAAATCCAATATATGGAGGAGACACGTGTTTTTCCATGTTCTGATGTATACCCAGGCTCTAGTTCTCACACCTCCTCTGAAACTGTGAGTCCAACGTGAAAGTTCGTCAGCTTCTATGGTCACCTCGGAATCACTGGATTCAGGCGTCGCTTCCAGTTTTGCATCAAGTTTCGTCTATCAGATCCAAGTTTGCGAGTTAAATCAACAAAGTTACACAAAACCATCACATCATATCAAACCTACAATACCCAAACCCCTTTTGAATTTTAACTATCACTTAAACTTAAAGGTTAGAATATTCCGAGGACTGGGATAGCAGCATGGTCAGATACTTTTGATCCCTACCCACACTGCATAAGAGCATATGATTCTGGATTAAAAGTTCAAGTCTGGAGTTTGGTTGGATAATGCATGTTGAGAGGACTGGTAATGGAGTGCAGATGTGTCCAGACTCATTCTTCCAGAAATTACAGACCCACGTGTCACTCATTAAGCTTCGTATCCAGTGTGTATGTGAGTGTGAGTGTGTGTGAGTGTTTTTCAATGGTACTCCGGTTTCCTCCCGGCTTCCGAAGACATGCGGAAAGATACATTAGAGATACAAACTGAGATTTCTAATGAAAACATAGCTGGTGATGCTGTCGCAAAAGTTAAACTTGTAAATAAACCTAAACCTAGTCTTAGTCTAATTAATGCATGAACCCAAAACATTGATTCTTAAAGCTCCCGATTTTCCGAGTCTCCCCCTGTCTGTACTCACTGCTGCAAAAGATATCAGGTGCTTGGATGATGGAATATTTCATGTCTCGTATGGTGATGAATTCGATTGTGTGAGTGCAGATTAGATAAAGCCAAATGACTAAGTGCTTCTGAGATGATACATTAAGATGTAACTGAAATCAACGCCAGTCTATATTGTAATAAACACACAACCAGGAGCAGTGCTTCAAATCCACCAGTTCCTTATGTGGTCAGGCTGATGACCTACACATGTGGCCAAATGTATGAGGACGTACCGTATTCACAGTGCTTGGACTGAGTCGCTTCGTTCTGGGGTCAGTTTAATGGTACGAAATACTGGATGAATAAAGCCATGTTGGTTAATCCAAGGGTGGCATGGTGGTGTAATGGTTAGCATGTTCGCTCCAAGCCCTGGGATATCCAGGTTCGAATCTTAATGTGGGTCACTGTTGCCAACTTTTTAGAAAGAAAAGAAGCTATTGGCTGTCTTAAAAGTTGCTAGATGTCTTTAAATTATGGATAATAGTTCATTTTCAAGTTTAAGGAATAAACACTGTGGCACAGATGAAGATGAGTAATGAAATAAGTAATTGAAATAAGCTGTCACTTCTTAAAATGATGACTTTAATGATTTGTCCATGCCAACATTACATTAGTTTTTTATGTAAATCAATTTATAGTTATTGGGCGGCACGGTGGCTTAGCGTTAGCGGCTAGCACATTCGCCTCTCAGCGCTGGGGATTCCCGGTTCGAATCCCAATCTGGGTGGAGTTTGCATGTTCTCCCCGTGTCCGCGTGGGTTTCCTCCCACATTCCAAAAACACGAAGGTAAATTAAATGCTCTAAATTGTCCTGTATAGTGTGTGTATGTGTGTGTGGCTGTGTGATTGAGTGTGTACCCAGCGATGGATTGGTGCCCTGTCCTGGGTGTATCTGCCCAGCGGATGGGCATGGGGAATAAGCGGAAGATACTGAATGAATCTTTAGTTATTTAGCTTAATGTTTAGCTTTTTTTTAGGGACACATTGTGGATGAGGTGAGTGACTGACACTGTGTGAGATAAATGCATTTATGTTATTAGGGGGTGGGGTCAGTCGCAGCTATGGACATGCGCACTTCGGACGTGGAGTGTAGTGGGCCTCTCTGAGCACTCAGAGTGTTGTGGAACAGAGCTCACAAACTGTAGCTGAAGAACGTGTGTCTCCACAAGTTCACAATAACCCCCAAAAAAGTGGCCAGATTTGTCGCTAGTCGCTTTTTTAAAAATAAGTCACTAAAGGGTCTGAAAAGTCGCTAAATATATCGACAAATATCACTTAGTTGGCAACAATGATCTGGGTGAAGTTTCCAGGTTTTCACCGCGTCCGTGTGGGTTTTCTCTCAGTTTCCTCTTACGGTCCAAAAACCTGAATTCATGGTAAATTGGCTGCTCTAAATTTTCCCTATATAGTGTGTTTGTGTGTGTGTGCCCAGAGATAGATTGGCGGCCTGTCCTGTGTGTATCTACCCAGCGCCCAGAATGTTCTCCTCTGGATGAGCATGGTGAACCCACTAGTATAGGATTAAGCAGAAGATAATAGATGGATAATCCAGTGCTTTAAATGAAGAGTCTGAGGAAAAGGTTCCTTATTTGATTTAAGGATGAAGACTTTACAGATATACACAGTAGCTGCCATCGGTCCACGTTCAGACCACTGTGAACTCTCTACACCTAATATGTCCCAAATGATACCTGTTCTGTGATGGTCCTGACCAATAAAGAACAGAGAACCAACAGGGGACTAATAAAAACAACAAAAACAGAGATGGGAGGGGGGGGGTCCCTATGCCGATCCAGGGCAGATACATATAGCCTAAACCCCCAAAGAGCAAACCGTAGTGACAGTGGCAAGAAAAAACTCCCTGTTATGATGGGGTTTTTTTTAAGAAAGAAACCTTAGAAGGACCAAGGCTCAGTGGGGGACTCAGTGGTGGACTCATCCTCCTTGATTTATCCGTGTGTCCATATTTAACAATAATAAAAATTATATAAACTACATGAGTCCATCCTCCAGGACTGCACCACTGTCAGTCCAACAGAAATCCAGGTTCCATCCCATAATCGTCATATCCGCAGTGCTCCGGCAGTGCCATAGACAAGGAGATGGGGACACCTCAAGAAGATACCTCAGAAAACTTACTCACACAGACACACTATACAGGGGCAATTTGAAGCGGCCAATTTACCTGGAATCCATTGTGGGAGGAAACCAAAGAACCTGGAGAACCCACATAGACACCGGGAGAACATGGAAACTCCACCCAGATTGGGATTTGGACCTGGATCCACAGCGCTGAGAGGCAAACGTGCCAACCACCCAGCCAGCGTGCCACCCCTGAACAGATGTTCTACAGTGTGTAATTGAAAAACTACAAGTCCATCTATATGGTAAGTGGAGAAAATAGATAATGGAGCAAGAAAGCTCTTTGTATCTTCCCTTCATCTCTTCCGCAGCTACTCTGCATTTCTCCAGTACATTTATTTTAGTGAATCGCTTCTAGACTTTCCAACGAATCCTATCTCTTTGCCCTTCCTCTTTAATGCATACACCCTTGGTTCTAACTGCGCATTGCTCCTGATTCTGTGCTCTATTTCTCCTCCTTGTTTAAAATGTAATGTCCTTCTCACCCGCCTGTTCTATTCCGTTGCCTCCTCTCGAGCGCCACAAATCAGCCCGAGAGCTTTCTCGAGCTTGTGCGGGCAGTACGATGCCATCCTCAATGATACATGACCCATTTGCGTATTAGTGTATGCTCCGGGTTCCAAAGACTCGGCATTCCGGCGTCCCCAAAAACACTCGGCAAAGCACATTCGGGGAATTTTTGTTTTTTTAATTTAAATTGACCCAGATATACTTTGCCTGGGGGTGACTGAAAAAAGTTGGAACTAGCGGCGAGACCAGAACTGGTTGCCTCCTCAGTGTTTGTTTCAAATGAAAAACATGGGAAATCATTTTTGGACACCAAAGCATCACTGATACTGAGTGGATTCCATATTAGAAGGAGTTTTTACATACTTCAGATCATTAAAAACCAACATGAAACTAAATTATGGCTCGCGTTGTATTTACTGTAAAATCTCCTTCCTGGACTGTAGCTGTGCACCAGCGGTGTAACCAGTTATAATAAACAGTGTAAAAGGGGGTCAAAGCTCAATGGGGCTGATCACGCTGCAGGATGATTTAGCTACTGATCCTGCTGACCTTGCTGGAGGCAGCTTGCGGTCCAGATTGAGGAAGGATTACAGTTAAAATTAGTCCAGAGACGGCGGAGGGAAGTCGCACCGGCACCGCCGGCCCTTGGGTACAAGTACTGACCTTGAGCTTGAATAGCTGAGGTGACACACTGCTGTTGATGCTGCGGTATTGGGTGGCACCCGGAGAAACCGAGGCAGCAATGTCATCCTTTGGAACTCCTTTAAATTGTGCTAAAGCAGCCTTTCTGGGATAATTAGTGCGGTCGCGATGGGAGACTTGGAGAGACAGTGTCTGTAAACAGTTGGCTGGTTGCAAACTGTGAACAAAGCCATTTTCCAAAGTGCTTAAAAGTTTGCAATACTTTCTGTTTAAGCTGTTTTAAGATAAAATGTTATTCTGAGCCCAAATGAGCCCAAGTCCAAAAACAAGATTCAAGATAAATTGGCTAAATTGCCCCATAATGGCATCTGTCCATGTGAATGAGTGCCCAATGATAAATTGGAACCCTTTCCTGGGTGTATCTGCCCAGCGCCTGACACGTTCTCCCCTAGAACTCAACTTTTCAATTCATATACAATTAAAAATCCAGCTCTCATAATCCCAGCAAGAACACAACACCTATTCCTAATAATTATTCAAACAGAGTTAGTTCTATTTTAATTGCTGTACTAACACTGTACTATCTTGTCTTATCTTCTCTTCAGTGGGTGGCGTTTGCATCACTCTTCTTCATCCTGGTGTCCATTACAACATTTTGTCTGGAGACTCACGAGGCCTTTAATCCCATCGTCAATCGCACTGAGATTGAAGTGGTGGACAATGAAACCATTGTGCATAGTTACTTGGAGACCGAGACCATGGTTCAGCTCACATACATTGAGGGGGTCTGCGTCATCTGGTTCACGTTCGAGTTTTTAATACGGGTCATTTTCTGTCCTGACAAACTCAAATTTATAAGAAATGCCCTTAACATCATCGATTTCGTCGCCATCTTGCCCTTTTATTTGGAAGTGGGACTGAGCGGACTGTCCTCCAAAGCGGCCAAGGACGTGCTGGGGTTCCTGCGGGTGGTTCGTTTCGTTCGTATCCTGCGGATCTTCAAGCTGACGCGCCACTTCGTAGGTCTACGGGTATTGGGACATACGTTGCGTGCCAGCACCAATGAATTCATCCTCCTCATTATCTTTCTTGCCCTCGGCGTTCTTATATTTGCCACCATGATTTACTACGCTGAACGGATAGGGGCCAACCCCAACGACCCCAGGGCAAGTGAACACACACATTTTAAGAACATCCCCATTGGGTTCTGGTGGGCGGTGGTCACGATGACAACACTCGGTTATGGAGATATGTACCCTCAGACAACGTCGGGTATGCTGGTGGGGGCGCTTTGTGCTCTGGCCGGGGTGCTGACCATTGCTATGCCGGTGCCTGTGATAGTCAACAACTTCGGTATGTATTACTCTCTGGCAATGGCGAAACAAAAACTGCCCAAAAAAAAGAACAAGCACATCCCCCGGGCACCCCTACTGGGGTCACCAGACTACTGCAAGTCAACCATTAACTCACCGAGACGCAGCACACACAGTGACGCCTGCCCTTTGGCCCAGGAAGAGGTCTCGGAGATCCGATACCAAGGTAGGACCTCAAGCACATCACTTACATCACTACCAATCATATAACCAAACACATATAGCTGCTTAAATATTACAGTGGGAGACAAAAAGTATTTTATTAGACACTGACAAGCGACACCTGCAAGTTCTCGTACTTTGAAAGAAGAGAGAGGTCTGTAATTTTCATCATTGGTACACTTCAACTCTGAGACAGTGTTTAGTTAGTTAGTTCAGTCTGTCCTTACAGAAAAAAACAAAGAATGATGGTTTCACCCCCATGATTTACAGTAGATATGGTGTCCTTGGGATGTTCTTAGCATTCTTCTTCCTCCAAATACGTCAAGTTTTTACCAAAAAGTTTGACTTTGATTTCATCTGACCACATAAAATTTTCCCAATCCTCCTCTGGATCATCCATATGCTTTTTGGCAAACTTCAGATGGGCCTGGACACTTAAGCAGGGGGGACACGCCTGGCACTGCAGGATTTGAGTCCTTCTTGACTTCTTGCCATAGTGCGTTACTAATGGTATCCTTTGTTACTTTGGTCCCAGCTCTCTGCAGGTCATTTATCTTGTAGTTCTGGGATTTTTGCTCACCGTTCTCATCATCATATTGAACCTAAAGAATGAGATCTTGCGTGTGGCCCCAGAGCTATTTGGTCTTGGCCATTGTTTAGATAGGAGTCTGACTGTTTAAGGCTGTGGACAGGTGTCCTTTAAACAGATATCAAGGTCAAACTGGTGGCATTAATACAGGTAACAAGTGTAGGACAGTAGATCTTCTTAAAAAAGAGGTTAAAAGTCTGTGAGAGTCACAAATCTTGTTTGTACAGCACCTATGATAAAACTTACAGACCTCGCTCATCTTTTTAAGTACGAACTTGCACAATCAGTGGCTGACTAAATACATTTGGCCCCACTGTATACACACTGCCTGCCAAAAAAAGGGTCACAAACTCTTGTGTTTGATTGGACCGCATTTAGCCTTTAGCTTTGATTCACACATTCTCTGTGACCTCACAAACACCATGTATTCCTACAGATGTAACACAACAGACCTGAGTGGACTAACAGCGACCAGATCCTTTAAAGCACAAAGCCTTTGGAATAGGACGCAGCCCGGGATGTAGCTGCTTCTGAATGTAAAGCAGTGAATAACTGAGCTCTGGTCTCTCGTTTCAGATTTTAAGGTAAACGGTGAGCCGTCCAAAGCAGCACTAGCGAATGAGGACTGTCCCCACATTGACCAGGCCGTGTCACCCGAGGAGGTCTTCAGCCCCGTAGACCGTGAGAGACCCTGCTTCCTGCTCACTTCGGCAGAGAGGGGCAATCACATAGGAACGAGAGTCAGGAAGGGTACGTAAGCAGCCGGTCACCGCGCTCAGATTGCTGTTTAGTGGAGCGACTGCCAGTCCAGGTAGATACTGTCGACACAGTCGAACGCAGTTCATACTGAAGGTCAGCAGTATAAGTATATAAGATAATGCCGGAGTCAGTTAATCCATCTTTTATAATCTGTCTGTCGTTTTTCTGCAAATGTCAAAATTGAAACTTTTTACTTTTCGGTGGGAAACTTTCAGAACTTTAAACTTTTCAGAGTTGTTCTTTGCAATATAGGGCACATGCTGGTTCTACAGAAGCAATAGGGTCAATATGTTCTAGCAGACCTGGGTGGTGACTCGAAAAGAAGTGCAGCATGTAAAATGAAGCATGTGGTCACATGATAAGAACTCAGCCAGTCAGACGCTCCAGCCTTCGTCCAGCCACTATCCCGAAAATGACCTGTATGCTCAGACCCACACATATTCTTTCTTAATATTATCTGAGATGCAAAACAAAGAACTAAACGCCAGCTTTAATTATCATAATTATAAGTACTGTTTTTATATGAAGGCAGTTCATACTATTTTTTTAATTTGTGTCTTAAGTTTAAGTGAATGAATGAAGCCTCAGGATGTAAAACATGTCACGGACACAAAAGCTAGACTGATCTGAGGGACTAACACCCGATTAGTAGTTTGTGCAGGCATTCTGGATTAATATATAGCATATGGCCAAATGTTTGTGTACAACCTTTATCGCAGCTAAACCCACTGTTGCCAACTTAGCAGATTTTTCAGACCCTTCGGAGATTTATCTTTTAAAAAAGCGACTTTGTGAAAAAATCTAGCGAGTCTGGTGATTGTTTCAGGCGTTATTGGAGACTTTGGAGATACATGTTCTTCAGGTTTGGTTCTTAGTGAGCGGCAAGTTCTCTCAGCCCCATTCATTCGCAGAACACTCACAGTGCTCAGTCTCACAGACTGCATGATGACGCCACTGACAGCGGCCTCTAATTACAGAGGGGGATGTAAATATAAATACATTACAGGAATACCTGCACTATGATAGCATGATACGATGACTTGATAACAAAGTGAAAATGAAAACGCAATTGATTTAAAATGAGTGATGGCTTTGGAGTTTATATATTTAAAATAAACATATTATTATAGAGTGAGGAATGAATGTAGTGTGAATTGTAACTACGATGTCCACATGGTTGCTTTCTTACGTGAATTTATCAGTAGGTTTTTCGAAGGACACGATAAGAAATGACAGAACCAAGTTTCAGCTTTGTAGATACTTGCGAAGACCCCAATCCATCCGAGGTGTTGGGGGTGATGGGGGTAGCAAACGAGCATTTAAATTTAGGAAAGTGCGAAGCAGATTCAAGAATTCAAGAAGTTTCAGACCATTGAAACCATCAAATGTAGGAAATACAGTTTTTCCCAGGACATGATAGCTAATCATGATGGCAAATTTTTGGGAGAATTAGTGATGAGTCGGTGAGATCTTTGGCATTTATAGGTATAGATTTAACTTCCACAGTCTCACTCACTTTCATCATCTACAGTATGTGCCTCTTTTAATGTATGTTATTTATTTCGATAAGTGACAGCTTATTTCAAAGACAGGAATAGATGACTTTTAGAGTTTTAGAACATTTTTAGGACGTTTTTCCTCACTTTTTGACTTGCCCCACAGTGTTATACCTTAAACACGCAAATTGTATAGCATGCAAATTAGGCAATGCCATTATTTATCGACTTCTAAGACTGTCAATAGCTACTTTCCATACTAAGAAGTTGGCAACAGTGGCTGAACCCATAACCTAGAATTATATAGAAACCCAGTGTGGAATAATCCATTTGTTCCAACACGGAGTCAAAACTGTAAAAAGTTCTCTATGTGGATAAAGTGAAACAATATTCAGATGTACTCTCCATCTGTCCTTGACATCCCAAATGCAGTTGTGTCTGAATGATTTTGATGAACACACTCCAAAAGAAGAATACATAATATGTCGTGTCCATAAACCATTGGATTGAAGTCCAAGAGTCCTGCATTCTTGAGCGGAAGTGTCTGGCTGTGTTCTTTAATGTTTCTTTAGCTGTCTTGTTAGCCCTGTGATAGCACTCTGTGCATGCACTAGACATGACCCGCATGCAGGACGGCGGGGTTGACTTGACCATGGTCAGCCTGTTCACTGCGAGCATAAACACACGGCCGGGTTCACACGCATTGCACACGTGCGATTTTTAACGGCACACACACTAACACACACTCAAAGTACCCTGCGCTTGCAAGACCTGCAGCGAAAGCAACGCATGCGGCACAAGCGAAAAATGCAATGCATGCAACAAACCAAATCCATGCGACATTGTCGATACGGCACGAGCAATACACATATGCCACATGTGTATTCTTTACACTACATCCTACACATACGAAACGCAACATGAATGCATGAACAATCCACATAATACTCAACACAATGCATTTCACATACGCCTGCAACACACGCGCAACACAGGCAAAGCCTTCACACAGGCACACGTGTCTACCATTTGAGACTGCACTGTGGTTTACTGAAAGCCCTTTCTCTCTTCAAATGAAGGTTATGAAAAGCCATGGAGCCATAGCAGCATGTCTGGAGGCGTGGCCTCAGTGTCGGCCCTCCCCTGCAGCCCGCCCTGTCTCATGCAGCAGGCCCACTCCCCCATCCCATCCATCCTGTAGCATGGACAAGCAAACTAACCAATCAGAGGCCTCCCTCTGCAGCGCTGAGACGCCCGCCCACAATGTGTACCATCCGTCTCTCATCAACCTTCAGCTCTTCTCTCTTCCCGTCTCTCTTCATATCGTATATTCCATGCTGTCCTCCTTTTACTTCTTCATCTCTACCATGTCTTCGCTCCCTTCCTGTTTGGAGACATTTCTTCTCTTCCTTTCCAACTCCCCTTTTCCCATTCGGTGTTTGGTTTATATTTGTGTTTTTTTTTCCATCAGGTGCTACTAAGACACCTTTTTGAAAAAATGAAAATGGCTGTTTCATAGAGTTTTAATATAGTGACACTAACCGATCATGATGCGTACATCAACCAACATGTGACTGAAGAGAACTCATTTGCATTTGCATGCCTTGCATGGGAAACTGAGAAAAAACAATGTAAGTCTGAGGAAAACCTGTAAGCAAAGTACCTTGTTGCACATCCAGAGCTTCTTCTTCACCGATATATGATGCAGACACTATATGTTGCCGTTGAAATTAATATGAATTACATGTAGCAGTTCTTTTATTTGCTGACATATAGCCTAGGTTGTTGCCTTTCCCCAAACTATGGGTGCATTTAAGCACACGCCGACGTGCGTGACAGTAGCACTGGCTGGTTCGAGTATCCGGCTTTTTTTTCGGGAAAAATATAAATAAAAATGCACTTTCCTTTGAGGGGGAAATCAGCGTACGCCTCAGAGTTCGACTGCAAAATCCACAGTAATTGGAGGGACGTGGTGTAGCAAACGTCATGTGATTAAAAAAAAAAATTAACTACTTGGGGAAAGGTAAATGCATGCTCTCTTATGCAACAACAACAACAAAAAAGTATGCGAATGAGACTGTAAATAAAAAAAATGCATGAAATAAATTTTGTACTGAATCCGTCTTTGGACTCTGTTTTTATTTGACAGGACAGACGAAAAAAAAAATTTTAAATGAAAAAGGACAAACTATAAAACCTGCGTATCGCTCTCGTTGCCTGGCAACAAGCCCCACATTTTTAAGCCTTCTCTTTGACCTTTCGCCTCTTTTTAAATTGCCTGTGTGATCTGAAAAACTGACCATGTTGCATCTACAGCAAAAATCTGGGAGGTCAGCGAGGTCAAAGAGGACGTGACCTATGGTGGGGGGTGGGGGGTTTAACAAGCAGAAAGCAGGTGCGCCCATCACTTTGCCCTGCTTTAAACATTTGACAGCATGAGCAAATCTAGCCTGTCTAAACCTCGGCATTCTGGAACAATACGGCCAAAAGAATGTGGACGGATAATTTAGAGTACAAGAATAATGTCTGTGTAGCGTTTTTATTATGGTGTGCCCAGTTTAGGAGGACAGGCCATGCACTATGGACCTATCATGAGAACCCGACCCCATTTGAGACTCCAATTAATTTGAGTTTTGAGAAGTCTACATACTTTTGGCCCATTGCACCCGGTGCTCTGGTAAACGCTTGGCGCATGAACAACCAGACATTCATCTGAATCTTCAGCGATGTTGGTCGCCATTCCACCGCTCTGCTCTCGCCTGCATGCCCTGCCCCATTTGTTCGATCAAGTTTTGTTGCGTTGTGCTCGTTTGGTGTATTAATATGATTTCTTCCTTGTTGTCTGTTGTTGTTGTTTTCTCTTTATGTGTTTTTAGAAGCCAAGCGAGCCAGCCGAAGACAACCGACAGAGTCAGTGTGTGTTATGAACCATGGTGTGCCAACCACTATGTGTGTCAACCATAATGCCGCATCTCCCACTTAGTAGTGCTGTGGCGCGTGGTGTTTCTGTACGCATGTGGACGTGGTCGTGCGAGTGTGTGCGTGTACAGTAGATCCGAATTATCTCTTGAGTGTCAGACACAACTCAGCGTAGATGTAGCAAACTAGCACTGCGAAAGCTGTTGTCGTTCAGCCGTGTGTATCTCTGTTCCGTGATTGGTTATCGTGTTCTTGTGCTGTGTCAAGTGCCTATTATTTTGGGTGGTGTGCATTTGTCGGTGTTGTACATAGTGCTTTTATGTGCCGGTACATCAAAACTGTGAGATTATTTCCTTTTCCTCTGAGTGGCTATAGAAGATTAGGATTTTTTTCCTGTGCCTACGTTTACTGTCGTATAACGTTGCTCCGACACGCATAGAAATGGCCCTGATTTACTAAGATCCAGAGAAAGAAGCTTTTTAGGAGTCTTAAGTGAGAAATACAATTTATTAATCAAATGTCCTACATTACATTGTTTAATCCATTTAGTTATTTTTGTTTTTTTTTTAGCAAAAGCTTTTATCTAAAGCGTCTTACAAATATCCCAACTTGGTTGAGGTCCAAACACAGGGTTGATACAGACCCCCTGGGGCAATTGGGGTTAAGGGTCTTGCTCAAGGACCCACATGGGTAACTTCAGTGGACCTGGGATTTGAACCCCCAACCTTCTGATTGATTGTCCAACACAACGGAGATACCACTCCCAACTCTAATACACTACACTAAGGTTAAGCACTATATAATTTTAACTACGACAGGCTGTTGGGCCCTACATGGCCTTCTCTGCAGGCCTAAAAAATATCTAAATCACAAATTGATGTTAATTATATTTGAGGACTACTTATTAAATAATTTCAAATGGTCTGTCCTCTTCCTACTATAGCGTTTTCCCCGGTTGCACCGCTACCAGTCTTAGCTTCTTATTAAAGAATTTAACCAATCACAATTCGGCATAATTTGTCACCAAAGTCATATAAGATGCCTAAGGCCTTCACTTTCAGTTCTGCGGCCCGGTAGCCTAAAACAAGCATCGGTCAACCGGTTGCTTCAACCAATCGGATTTTAAATTGCCAATACCAAGGGCCCATTAGTAGGCATACATAATGTCAGCATATTCATGCCCTCTGATTGGATATTCAGAGTGTACCGAGTGTCAGCGGACATTCTCAGCTAATTCAAACTTATTACAGAAATACGAACTAAAAGGAGGCTGGATTTTGTACAAATAATCAGGATATTTTTAATATTGCAGATTTAGGAGGTTAACGTTGGTGATTTTTTCATGTATGGCTACATTTCTGTGGAAAATGATGGATCTTATAGCTATAAAAATGATTTGCTATAATGATAAAAATGATAGCTATAAAAATGTTTTCCGGTTTCCTCCCGCAGTTTAAAACATGGATTCAAGGTGAATTGGCTGTCCTAAATAAATCTAATCTAATCTACCCATGTATAGTGTGTGTGTCTGTGTGAGTGAGTGTGGGCCCAGTGATAATTTGACGCCCAACGTCCGAAACATATTCCCCTGGATGGGCATGGGGAACTACACCCCAACCCTAGTAGAAGATTAAGCGGACGAAAATAGGATGAGTCTAAAAAAATCCCGTATTACTCAAAACAGGAGATTATTTGAATCCCATGCATGGCGTCAGAAAGGGTCCAAAAGTTTTGAGAACTCAAAAACAGAATTCGTAAGCAATTTTCTTCACATTTTTTTCACTCGCGCTTCTCATTTTTTCGCTCGCACTTCTCTCTATCGCCCCCTCGCATCTAAAAATTTCTCACGGTCCATTTTTGTATTTAGGACCCGTTTTAACGGGTGGGCGGGATCTGGACAGTAATTGGCTTCTCGGGAAACGTTAATCCACAATTTGTCATAGTGTAGCACGGCTGGGTGGGCTGGACTTTTCTCAAGCAGCCAATTACTGTCTAGATCCCACCCACCCCTTAAAACGGGTCCTAAATACAAAAATCGAATGTGAGAACTTTTCAAACGAGAGGGGGCGATAGATAGAAGCGCAAGCAAAAAAATGAGAAGCGCAAGCGAAAAAAAGGTGCAACGAATAAAATGGACTTTTTTTGCTTACGAATTCTGTTTTTAAGTTCTTAAAACTTTTGGACGCCTTCTGACGCCATACAGCTGCTCGACCATGGAAATCCATTCCATGAAGCTCTCTGCACACTGTTCTTGAGCTAATCTGAAGGCCACATGAAATTTGGAGTTCTATAGTGATTGACTCTGCAGAAAGTTGGTGACCTCTTCGCTTTATGCATCCACTGACTGCCATTTACGTGGACTATCACTTTGTGGCTGTGAGTTGCTGTCATTCCCAAACATTTCTTTTTTTTTTTTATTTTTTTTTTATAACACAGCTGACAGTTGACTGTGGAATATTTAGGAACGAGGGCATTTCATGACTGTAATAAGAGGCCACCTGTGTAACAAACCCAGTTCCACGCTGTGATTCACTAAGCTCCTAAGAACAACCAATTATTTCAAAATGTTTACACCTGTGACCATGGAAGTGATTGAAACACCTGATCAGATCATTTGGATCAATGACCAAATACATTTGGCAATATAGTATATGTCCCCACTGCATTTGGCACTTTAGGGTGTTTTTACTCTTTAGCAACTCTGATCTTACTTTATTCTCATTATATACAGCAAAATTATTTCATCCAAAATTTAGCAACTGCAACATCCTTAATTTTCCCCTAAGAAAAAAGTATTCTGATTCAGATTTTTACTAATACAAACATTGAAAAATATTTATTTATTAGATTTGTTCCAAGTCAAACTTCAACTCTTTTTTTAAATAAAAAATAAAGTTATCTAGATTTTGTAGGTTCCCAGATTGGTCTGCCATTTTGCACAGATGTGAACTACACTTAGCTCTAATTTTGGCAATTTATTTGCAACAATTAAGTGATGTGTGTGTTTGTTCTGACCACATAAGCTCCAAGGGAACACGCTTTCCCCCCTTCCTTTTCAGTTGTTTGTCTTCAGAAAGGAACTGGCTTTTCTCACTCCACTGGGAATGCTTCTTTCTCAGCACCCTCATTGGCATGCTAAAGAGCCCTGATATTTTGTCTGGCATATTAAAGAATGAAGAGCACAAGTATTGAGGGGCTTATGTTCTAAGCATTAAACCCTTTTTCATTACTTACTGAAAAGATGAAAAACTAATAAGTGAGAGAGAAGTAAAAAAGGTCATTGATAGTGGTCTGGCCAGTCTTTCTGAGGGACAAGTGAAAACAATGTGCCGACTGTAAGACAAAGCCTTTCTTAACTGTATTGCTCGTGAAAAGTAAGTGTTCTGTCTGCACGTTTCACCAGTCTCCCTCTATGGCCATTTCTTCCTCAGTCCCAGGAAAGCTGCTACAATGAAACAAAGTCTAAAGCAGCAATTTGTAAGTTAAGAGCCTGGCAAAGTGCATTGCTTTGGGGGGGACTAGAGGCTCCTGCTTCCACTTGTCCCAAGGGGTATTCAAATGCACTGAAAACTAAGTATATGCTCACTGTCGGCCTTTCTTTTTCTAAATCAGTCTCTTTCTTCACATATACTTCATAATCCAATTGGATCTTTATTGGCCCTTCATTAATGTTTGCTCCGAAACCTGTCAGAATGGCCTCAGTGTTTGCCCTTTGTCAGCTTTTTCAATTATATCCAAAATGGAACAAGGGCTTAGTGCCAATACTGCACCTTTAATGGCAAAAATCTTAGCAGGAGCCTAAAAGCTCAACCTGAAAATCCATCCAAATCTTTGATATCACCGAGTTGATTTTTTTTTTAGTATGCACATGCAATAAATAGCTTTTTATAGAGCTATATGCCTTAAACAGCCTGCATTGTATTTACAAAAACATGCTGGCATCTTACTTCGCTTTACCAGTATATGGCACAGACAGTGGATTGCCAGTTGGCAGTTAAATGGTGATAAATCTCAAAGCCTGCTTGGCAGCCAAGGGAACATTATAGCTTTCAAGGGAGGGCCGACATCTCTTTTCAGGCAGGCATTTATAGCAGAGTTCCTGAAGCTACGCCCCCGATTACGAAAACCTTGGGCTGCCACCGGAAACAAACCCACTGACACGTTGAAAAAATCTCCACCCCATGTTTATATGGCATTTTGCAAAGAAATCAGCAAAGGTAATCATGTATGGAGGCCAGGGTTAAGAAGCAATGTGACAGTCTATTAACTTTAATATAGATATGCGGAATAAGCATATGCATGGGCCCATTATCATAAATCTTGGTTACACTCGAGCAGCACTGAAGCTCTCTCGCTCAACAGAGGGGCCTAATAACAAGTACTAGCTGAATGAAGGAAGCCTGTTCGCGCGAGCTCTCAATTAGCGATTCTGCCATTTAGCTATGCCCACTCTTCATCTTTCTAGCATGGATCAAAGCCTCTTATGGGCTTTCAAACATAAAGCATAGATGGCTACTAGACACCGAAACGACTACGTTATGGAATAGTAGGTAGAGTGAATAGAAACGACACAAAGCAGAAGTTGAAAACGTTCTTACAACAATAAAGTCTTTTTCAAGGCCATCTGCTCCTGAAACCCTATTTTCTTCAGAGTTAAATAAAAAGATGATCGTATCTGCTCGTGTCAAACTGATACTGGTATTTAGAGTACTTAAAAAATTAATAGTATGTGTAAGTGAGAAAATTACAATAGCAAAAGTGTCAGTAACAAAATATAAAGTTGTCTGGGTTGCAAGAAATAAAAAAAAAAAAGATTTTTTTTCCCCACTTTGTTTGATTCATCATCAAAGAGGTTTAAAAGGATGCGCAACGGAGAGAGGTATTTCTGACTCGCTCTTCTGTGTTCCAGCACTATAGAACTATGTTCTGTGTGTTTGATGTCTTACTAAAGGAAGCTTTCAAAAGACCAGATGTGCTTTCTAGAACAGAAAAAATGCACAATGTATATCACAAAGAAATTCACTGCTCAAAAAAATAAAGGGAACCCAAAAATAACACATCCTAGATCTCAATGAATAAAATATTTCAGTTGAAAATCTTTATGTAGTAGATAGTGGAATGCG
>JAOUQT010000009.1:12330523-12346850 GCA_025769995.1 Xyliphius kryptos | reverse complement strand
GCACCACTTTTTGCCACATGGCTGGGTATTAAAAGAGCAGTTCAGAGCAGGCTGGGTATAAAAAGAGCAGTTCAGAGCAGGCTGGGTATAAAAAGAGCAGTTCAGAGCAGGCAAAGTCTGTCAGATGCAAAAGGGGCAGAGGTTCACCCATTTTGTAAAAAACTTCATAAAGACTTTAAATATCCCATCATCGAAAGTATAAAATTGCATTAAAATCTGTAGAAATGTCTGTGTGTAAGGGACAAGGACAGAGGGTTAATATTGGATGCGTGTGATCTTTGCGCCATCAGGTGCCACTGCATTAAACCTAGGCATGATTCTGTAGTGGGTATCATAAATAATGAAAAGAAATATCTGGTAAAGAAAGGCTCACGTCTGTTAAGCAGCTATAATCCTACAATAGACAAATACCCGAATAACAAACTCGGACAATTGTTCTTTAAACTTACTTGCCATAACTAATTATATAATAATACTATAATAATGCCATTCTGCTTACACATAATGACATTTATGGCAGATCTTGTGCATAAATTAGGGCAGCATGGTGACACAGAGGGCAGCACAGTTGCCCCACAGCAAGAAGATTCTGGATTCAATCTCTGTGTGGGGATAGACATTGTGAATGACATGATATGGTTTTCCAGCTAGTTTCAGACTAATGTTAAAAGAAGAGGGGGTGCTACACAATGAGAAATACTAGCCTGTCTTATTTTTTTTTTTGAGATGGCGTCAAGTACAAAATGATCAAAATGATTTCTTCAACATCTGATTGTTCCATGTTCTACTAGAAATAAAATATGGGTATTTAAATGAGCATTTTCTCGACTGGAACTGATAATGGGGTTGAAAAATGTTGAAATCTGGCGGTATACACTTCCTGCCATTATTCATTTGTACATCTAAAGTACATTGATGTTGCAAAATGAACTTTTGTTACCTTTTAAACTTGGAATTTATAACCATGTGACAATCTATTGCAAATAAATAATGACTGAGGTTGTCAATATTTACATGCTTTAATATTTTACATCCTGTGAAACTGCATAATTTTTTAAATCATTGTTAAAGGTGTTAATGTTTTTATGAATTCAATACAAATACAATACAAATTAATACATACATTTATTATTCGGTCATTCATTTTCTGACGCTTATCCGGGGCCGGGTCGCCAGCTCCTCGTGAGGAACACCAAGGGGTTCCCAGGCCATTCGAGAGACATAGTCCCTCCAGCGTGTCCTGGGCCTTTTCTGAGGCCACCTCATCTGACCGTCTCTATGCCGATCTTCTCCTGAGTGACTGAGTTTCTGACCCTAAATTTAAGGGTGTGCCCAGCCACCCTACAATGAAACTCATTTCGGCTGCTTGTATTTGCAATCTTATTCTTTTGGTCATTATCCAAAGCTCATGACAATAGGTGAGAGTTGGAAAGTAGATGGACTGGTAAATCGAGAGCTTTGCCTTTGGGCTCAGCTCCTTTTTCACCACAACAGACACCTTGTTATAGCGACTGCATCCCTTCAGAGGCTGCCCTGATCCGCCTGTGGGTCTCACACTTTATCCTTCCCTCACTCATGAACAAGATTACAAGATACTTAAACTCCTTTACTTGAGGCATGGCTTCTCCAGCAACCTAGAGAGCTCAAGCCACCCTTTCCCAGTCGAGAACCATGGTCATGGACTTGGAGGTGCTGATTCTCATGCTAGATTAATTAATTGTCGTTCGTTTAATTCACATGTAGTTCCCACCTGGGAATTCTGGGCATGGGCAGGAACAACCCTAGGCTGGGCGCATTCCATCGAAGGCGTATACAGTCAAACACACATTCAGACCTTGAGGCCACTTTAGAGACACTAATAAACCTAACGTGCATAGTTTTGGAATGCAGGAGAAAACCCGTGCACCCGGAGAAAACCCATATGAATACGGGGAGAAAATGCAAACCTCACACACCACCGGGGGATTGAACCTGGGTCTTTCTTGCTATTGGTTGACAGCACTACCTAGTACACTATGGTGCTGATTGTATTAATAATTGATTTTTGAATTCCAAATACTAATCCTCTAACATGTCATTAAAGAATGCAACACAACTGTACATAACAAATAGGGCTGTATATAAATAAAAGTTTTTCTATAAACTAAACCTTCAGCTATTTTATCGATTAATTGTCTATTCTAAATGAAGGTTTTTTCCAAAATGTATGCAATATACATACTATACATTTATACATCCATACATATACTCACAAACAATTGACATACATTAATAAAGATATACCATTTTTCCTCCTTGTAAATGTTTGATTGTATAATAATTAATAATTAAACTGTGATCTGTTGCCTAAAGAAAGATAAAAGTGCAGTATGAACTAAATAATGAGGTACAGGGGTTAGACAATGAAACTGAAACACCTGTCATTTTAGTGTAGGAGGTTTCATGGCTAAATTGGACAAGCAGAATGTTGTATTTGATTCTTATGGCAACCAATGGAGCTGTTTAACTGCTGAGTTCTGAATAATTTGCATGGCTTGAAAATCAGAGATGAGTCAAAAGTGACACCAAGATTTCATGCAGTAACTAAGTTCTTGATGACAATATCACTTAAATAAAGCAAGAATAACACCATAGCAGATTTTGTGCCAACAAACAAAAGTTAATGTTGTGAGTGAGAATTATAGGAAATTTTAACCGAGAAAGAAGGTCAGCTTCTACAGACCTCCTTTTTTTAGTTGAGGGAAAGGTTCAGAAGGTTTAAAGCTGACGTTTGATAGGAACAGGGTTGAATAGACAGGACGATGGCGAAATCTTAATAATTTCTGTAATCATAGCAGGGACAGTTTGAGCAAAAGAGGTGAAAAAACATGAGGAGAGATGAGCTCTGAGGGGGCAGCAGAAGACTTCATTAGGCTTTGATAAATGTTTGTGATATTGACATCGGCGCTCTGGAGTAAAGCGGGGGATCTAGGTAGAATGCTCTAACCCAGAATTGAGTGGTGTCAATGCTTGAGACATGCTATAAGAGTCTGATTGTAAAATACAATGGCTTCATCAACGGACTGCATTGAAGTAATACACAAAAAAATAATGACACATTTTTAACAGTATCATGTGTAGAGCAGATAATGTTCAAAATATGATCTTTCTCATGAGTGGGAAAGTCCACGTGTTGTCTGAGATCAAAAGAACTCGGTAAAGACAGAAATTCTATGGCAGATGAGGAAATGGAGTCAAAGTGAATATTGAAATTATGAAGCACCAAAATCCATGATGAAAGCTGACTGACTGAAGACACAGCCTCACCAAATTCAACCAGAAAATCAGAAATGGAACTCTTGGGAGGCCGATAAACCAGCATAAAGAGAGTACGGCTACGTCCCAAAGCCTTAAGCACCATGTTTTCAAGGTGGAAACATAATGAAAGTCACAAACTCATAATTCAATTCCTCTGTTGAATATTACCACCAGACTTTCTAGGCAAGGTTAGATATTTGAAAATATGAGGGATAGCAGCATTGAGATCTACAAACTCGCCAGGCAATTGCCAGGTTTCAGTTAGAAATATGTCCAAATTAAACTGACCAAAGAAGTCATTTAATAGGGCATTTTTGTCTCAGTAGAGCTATATTTAACAGACGATGAGACGACGGTGTACTGGACAGATTTAGAGAGGGATCACAAGGTAGCACTGTATAATTCACTCCCCACTGCAGCCGTAGACAACGGCCACGATGTACTCTATTAGAAATCCGTATGTTAGGATAATTCAAATGAGACACAGGAGGTGAAGGAGTAGATTGTTATCGCGACCTCTATGTATGTTCTGAGGTCTCCTACCGATGCAAATGGGCAGACATAGTAGGGAATCATCAAGCCGATGGAAAGCATGAAGACATAGCAGATCTGAAGTATATTTGAGTGTTGTGCCGTGATAGCCAAGTAATCCTTCCATCAAAATTGCATAATCCAATATACATGACATAGTACAGTACATGACAGAAAATAAAAGCCACATACCTGCTGGCTCACTCTTAAAGTACCGAAACTCCAGGATAGCAAGCACCACGTTAACCAAAGAGAAACGAGCACCAAGTAGACAGTTAAGCAGCAACACTTATAACCGTTTAAAAACTGGCAGGAGATGGCAATCTGGTAACAGACAGCCTAAGCTTAGGTGGTGTTTATGTAAGCGAGCTCACAGACAGAGGCAGAGGCGCCGATACAGGCAGGCTTACACTATATAGTGGCAGTAGGTCAACCGGCAAAAAATCTGCCCAGGCAGGCAGGAAAAAAAATTTTGTTTAAGAAAGGGGGGGAAAAAAGGAAAAATGTCCAGTGAGAAGTGGCATCCAAACTTAAGCACAGCGTGACTCCCAACCGGAAACTTGAATGAAGATGACCTGGTGCTAGCACTTTTATGGCTTTAATTGAGTTTGTTTAGCGGCTACAGGGACAATACCGTTCAAATAGTTTAACCTACTAATAATAAAAACATGTTTACTCCACACTTACGCTAGTATTGACGTTTTGCCCTCTGACATCATTCATGCCGCAAAACGTGTATTCAAATGCATTTATTTAATGTTATTTAAATGGATTGTGTTAAACAATATTAGAAATAAATAGTACACGAGTACTACAAAAAATTATGCATTGACTAGTAACACTGATTAGTCACGGCAGCCTTGATAGCAAGCAAAATAACAACGATGAACGCTGCTGGCTTTTGCTGCAAAAATAAACAGCAAACAATCATGTACAGCAAACAATCATCTACGGCTCCTGAAGAACTGTGGATTCCTCAGATTTCTCCAAAACTTCCTATAGTTTATTGTTTACTGAACCAATATTTTCCTTTTTCTAATAACATGCACATTTGTGAATGTATCTGTGCCTTCACAGCATGTTTTTGCAATTGTCTGAGATTGTTTCGCACTATAGTACAGTAATGAGCTGCTACATTTATTTTTGGGGCGACTTGGAGCATCCGATACTGTTCTTTTGTAGACAGAGTCCGTCACACTTACTTCTTATTTTGTAGCAAAAGCCACCAGGTTTACATTTCTGTTTTTTTTTTCTATATATGTGCAAAAACATTGAATATTTGATGTGTGAGTGTGCTATATACTCTTTAAAGCTACATGTTCAGTATTTTACTGTCTAACTCCAGTCATTCATAAAAAATTTCTGCATATAAAATATTTAGATGATCATTTATAATAGTATATGATTAATGCGTTAATGGGTACTTGATGTACACAGTGTGCACATTTAGTGTCCTCTTGATTTCCTTGAAATTGAATACAGTTTGTGAGCTGCACATATTTGCCCACTGAATCCCAGCATCTTCATAAACTCTGGAATGTGTTACTCACTTTCAGGATCCCTCGGTCACAGAGGTGACCCATTCTGGAGTGGAACATTTGCAGCAATACCAGCCTTTCCCTGATGGTGACTCTGTAAGTATCTATAACAGAATATGTCAGTAATATCTCAACTGATACGATAGTGACAAGAAGGAGAACTGGAAGGAGCCTGATGCTCTGTGGTCCCAAAGATCATTTTTAAACCTCCATGCAGGTCAGAGCAGGTGAAGATACAAAGCCATGAGATTTTGGTCCGTGTCACTATGTTTTAAATGACTAATTTGTTCATATATATCCTATCAGTTGTTAGAAAATATCATGGGCAGGAACAGATCAAATAGGGTCAGGAGGTGAGTATGTCTCACAAAAGCTTGTACACCTTTAAAGTTAACAACTACGTATAGTTTATACACTTTGCCGGAAATATATTTTTGACTCGTCTTATAGGGAACTACATTTATGTGGCAGGATCAATAGAAATACATTTATAGAAAGCAACTCGTGGAGGAATAGCCCAGAACACGGACTGCCATGTGACATTATTTTAGTGGCTCTGGTTCAGGAAGTAAAAATAAATAGATTTTTCTAAACATTTTAAGAATTTTAAGAACTCCACCAAACCAGGCAGATAAAATCCTGGCATTATAAAAGTTCAGTTCTAAGACAAACTAGTAAAATTACCTAAGCTAAAAACGATTGGGGCGTGTCATGTTTTTGAGGATTTATCCAACAAAACACTGCAAGTTATGTCACACACTCACTTACTGGTTTTCTTTTATTGTGTTCATAAATTCAGAACACATATTATAAATCGCCAGGGTTATGTTCAGTAATCTTTTGGATAATAGGTGCCCTGACGGATCACTGGATAAGGAACATCTGGCAAGTGGTGATCTCTTATATGATCACTTATATAGTGCCCCATTCTGTTGGTGATTACATTGAGGGGGAATGGTGGACCTACCTGCCTAGGGCCCTTGTTAAATGGGGGCCTTTCAACTGCCATTAAAATATATTTATATAGTTTTTATTTTTTAATACCCTGTTATTACTAAATAAATAAAGTGTATCTTTCTTGAGGCGCAGATGTTCAACTGTGTGTTGTCAAATCAATAGTAGTTTGCAGGCAAATCTATTGTGCAATCTCTGTGTCGTTGGTTTTGGTGATGTTAGCAGTAAAGTAGTGTTAAATACTTGCAATGAAACTGAAATCAGAATTTCACAAATGTAAGGAGGAGAGGAATGGTGAGGGAGGAAAAAATCAGTAAGATGGCAAGCACCTTTTGACCTATCCTTTTACTGAAAATAGGCAAGCCCTAAGTGGCATAAACAGTAAATATGCTGTAGTAATTAAGGTTACTACATTTGCAATGTAGTAGACTATAGAGAGCTGAATTCACAGGAATAAATGCTTAATAAATGCAAAGTACATGATTGGGTGAGAAATGTGGTTGTTATTGGGCCCGGGCAGCAGTATTTTTATTTGGTGCTACGCCCTTGTTTACATCACAATCGGCTTTCACAAAATGTGTTGATCTGTCCACTGCACAGCAAAAGGTACCATTTAAATATAGATATATAGGTACCATTTAAATATCTACCATATAGATATTTGGTTCCCGGATCTGTAGTACCAGTGTTTAATCAACAGCTGCACTTGTAGTCAGTTCACATACCATGGTATCACAGGTGCGCCAACAGAAGATCAAACAGCAACTGGTGAGGTGTGGTTGATACAAGAGTCGAGCGTTAAACATGAGTCCACCTGGAGGATATTCGCCACTTTGTTGAGTCTGTTTCTTGGAGCCACATGCTATGAAAAATATTGGATCAACTTGTTAATAGTAAGATGTTCTTTATTCAGAGATCAGTAGGAGAAATGGGCAAATAAAAGATTATTTCTTAAAAACAAGTTGAACAGAATCGTCCTTTCAATACGATTGTATACCAGTGTCTTAAGATCTGTTAAGTCTGAGTCATGAGTTAAGTTCCATGGGTAATTTTTTTTTAATCTTTAATGCCCATTATAAATAGGATTTTTCTTCCATAACTATATAAATCAGCTCTGAAGGTTGGATAAAAATTCACTTAAAACAATTGAGCAATAAACATGTTTAATATTTATTCTTTATCTGTTCAGTTATTTGTTCATGTTTAATATCTAGAAGCTGATAGCTCTGATGTGTTTTGTTGTAGGGAGCCCTTACAGGCACTACTATACCAGCCTCTGCTGTCCCATCCCAGCCTGCTGTTCTGCAGCCCTCTGTGGAGCTAAGCCCTCAGGTCAGTGCAGCAATAAAAAAAACAGTGTAATGAGATGGCCACAGTGTAGCTATCTACAGTAGACTATACCCTTTTGCTTCTCCTGCAGTCAGCTGCAGCTGCAGGACAGGCAAATCTTCGGAGACAACAGGAGGAGCTGGAGAGAAAAGCAGCCGAGTTGGAGCGCAGAGAGCAGGAGCTGCAGAGCAGAGAGCGAGTTACAGGTAGAGTGTAATACATGTAGGAACTTATTAGATCAGAAGAAATATATGCAAGTATTGTACATCGCACTCTCCCTGTTACATCATTAATACACAACAAAATTTGTCTTGACAGGCAAAGAGAACAACTGGCCCCCACTGCCTAAAATATTTCCCATAAAGCCATGCTTCTACCAGAATTTCTCAGAAGAGATTCCAGAGGAGCACAGACGGCTCTGCAAAATGATGTATTACCTGTGGATGTGTACGTATTTGCACTTTCTCTGCACCTCTAAGATGCACCTCTGAGATTCAGCTACATACATACTGCGTACATACTGCACTGTGTTTTACCACCTGTGTTTAAAAGCAGTCTGAATTATCTCTATTATTTAGCCAGATTAGTTTTTAATGTGTTGCAAGAGACGTTTTAGATTACAACTGGTTTGATAAACAGGATCAAGATTCCTAAGAGTGGGTGTGACAGCTACTAAAATAAACGTATAAGGATATAACCTATATTCAGATGACATGAGACTCGTCACACCCTACTACTGTAGAATTCTGTGTTATGCTTTTATTTCATGTCTATACATGAGAGTGAGTCAAAAATGATCTCGATTGTAGAATTTATTTGTAGACACCCAATCTGGATGAAGCAGCAATTGAACTGCACAGGTTAGGAGAGTAGATAATGCTAGATGTGAAGCTTTATCTTTTGATGCAGAGGATCATTGCCTAATATGTCATTTACTCTGAAGCTTTGTATGTGAATGATTTTTGACTGTTTATATGATAATACTTTTGTATTTTCTATCCTTCTTTCTTCATCTCAAACCTTCTCTCATATTTCTTTCTCTCAGTGTATTGTGTAACCCTGTTTTTGAACCTCCTGGCGTGTCTGGCCTACTTTACCGCTAAAGCCGATTACGGAGTGGATTTTGGTCTCTCAATCTTGTGGTTCATCCTCTTCACACCCTGCTCGTTCCTCTGCTGGTTCCGGCCCATCTACAAAGCTTTTAAGTGAGCATAGGCATCCATATATATCTGCGAACTACATATGAATTAATAAAGTTTTACTTTTTGACTTTATGATCTGTGTATCATAACATTTAAAAAATAATTCAGAGGTCAGCGATAAATTTGTTATTGACTTTTATGTCTGATGTGTTTTCATTTTCTTTAGAAGCGACAGTTCCTTCAGTTTCTTCTCCTTCTTCTTTATCTTCTTTATCCAAATTGCGGTCATGGTCATTCAGTGTGTTGGTATACCCCGGTGGGGCAACAGGTGAGTGTGCATAAATCAGTCTGTCCTTTCTGTTTTTAAGTGAAAGCAATCTACATGCACACTGCAGAATTGGTGCTTTAACCCATCCAGCCATTAAAACACATATATACACTCTCTAAAGTGAGCTGCCTCCACAGTGCCCAGAAATCAATGTGGAGTATCTAATCTTGGTGGTACCTAGTTGCAATGCCGGTTCCTTATTCGCAAGCCCTATGACTGGAAGGTCCCCGGTTTGATTCTAGGCCCTTGGTCCTTGAGATATGGCTGAACACCTTAGAGAATCAACAGACTTGGCATATATGATATGCATGCTCTTGAGTCTGTGTATTTAAATAATTAATTAAAAGTGGTTGTGTTTAAAATAATAGTGGTGTGGAGTTTAATTAGTGAGGTTAATAATACTGTGAAGAAACTGGTGTGAATCAGGTGGCCCCTATTTACGGGTAAAGCCAGCACATGTTGTACAAATGCATTTCTTCTTAAAAGCCAGATAAATGTTGGCGGTTTTCGAGACATTGTTCAGAGGAACAGCGAACTTTGATTGGAGAGTGTACAATGTATAAAGAAATGCAGACAATGATCGGCTGTGCAGCTAAAATGATCGCCAATGCTTTAAAATGGAAAGCAAAACCAAAAAAATGTGGAAGAAACAGAAAACTACCATTTCAATGGATTGGAGAATGACAAAATGACAAAGGCTCAGTTCCAGGATAATGTAAGACAGTCTTAAGTTACTATAAGTACGATGTAGAAGACGCCTTTGTGAAGCTAATCTATTAGCACGAAGCCCCTGCAAAGTCCCCCCCCGTATAAAAATAGAACTCCTCAACTGGGCTAAAGAGAAATGGAGAAACATTTTGTGGACTGATAAAAGTAAAATGGTTCTTTTTGGGTCCAAGGGCTGCAGACAGTTTGTCAGATGACCCCTAAACTCTGAATTCAAGCCACAATACATTCTGAAGACACATCATGATATGCTTCTTTTATTAGTGTGCTGGGCATTTATACCACATACCAGGGATCTTGGACCAGTTTGCATATAACAATACTTGAAGAGGTCATGTTGCCTTACGTGGAAGAGGAAATGCCCGAGGCATTTTTTTTTTCTTTTTTTATACTCAAAATGCAGCATTTATTTGATGTGACTGTAGGAGAATAAAAAAGTACTAGTAAGGCAATGACTGTTAATTGCTGCTAGCATATGTTTTATGAAACCCAAGTGCGGTTTTCCTATCCACCCACTTAAGAGTGTGTGTGTATTGTTTCTATTCTGTCTGTGCTGGAAGCTTTATCTCCTTGCATTAACATCTCTTGGCCCTTGTTTACTCCTGCATCTTTCGCTGTATCTTTGCTCTCTACCACATCATTTTCTCTAGTCTCGGCTTGATTTAGCTTCAGAATGTTTGACACATCTGTTGGAGCTGGATAGATTGTGTAAGGTTTATTGTGGTCTTTTTCCACAGCGGATGGATTTCAGCTCTCACCGAGATAAGTAACCACATGGCTGTGAGTGCAGTGATGCTGGTGGTTGCAGCTTTCTTCACCGTGTGTGCCGTGCTGTCGGTCATCCTTCTTAAAATGGTGCGTGTTTAAACATATTTGTACAGAATGTATAATGCATTTGTATATCTTTCATCAGACCTTTTAATGTGACATTAGGTTTAAAAAAAGTTTTCCCCATTAATCTGTACTTGATACACGAGAAAGCAAAAGCAGAATTTTTTAATTTAATAGATAAGTAAAAACTACAATTACTCAATCTGTAGACGTAGTGTAATAATTCAGAAGCACTTGAAATTGAGCTCTGTGAGTCTCCCGTTTCTCTTAAGATGTGTATACACATTGAGTACATTTGTGGTATATTCAGTTAATGGGACATACTGTATATTGTTTTCCAGTTAAAATTGTAGCAAAAAGCCAGACAACCACCTGTAGAGCTCAGAAATAGGACTGTTTGTGTGGAGGCACAGATCTGGAGCAGGCTAGTAATATTTTTTGCAGTCCCTGAAAACACGATCACTTCTATAATTGGAAGACGTTTGGAATAGCCAGCTGACCACTCCACTGAACTAAGTAATCGTGGTACAATGGGAATCTAATGGTCACTCTGGCTGGACCCCGAAGTTCTTGTATGCAGATCGAAGAAACCTCCATAAGGTCAACCATCACAGCAGCGCTTATGGAAGTGCGGCCAGTGGTTCCATCAGACCAGGCTTTAAACTTTTTACTGATCCTTTTGCCTGCCCATTGTACCATAAAGTATTTCAAAATAAATAAAATGGTACGTGTGCTGTCTATATATTTATGAAAGTAAATAACATGTAACATATCAACTGGTTGCCATGTTGTTGTTGTTTTTTTTCCCAGGTTCACTCACATTACCGGCGCACTGGGGCAAGTTTCCAAAAGGCGCAGCAGGAGTTTTCGCAAGGTGTACTCACCAACCGCACCTTCCAGAGCGCTGCAGCAAACGCAGCCTCCTCAGCAGCCCAGAGTTCCTTCCAGAGGAACTAAATTTCAGCAGAAAACAACCCAATTCCCCTTTATCTCAGAGGAACAGTGTAGTAAAATATCGCCTGCATTGGTTCTGCAGATCCCCGTAATGCCTCGTCATCTGGACTGCGCAGACACCACTTTCGGGAGTTCTCACACAGCTGTATGTGAAGTTATCCATAAATCCGCAACGTGTCTGTATATTTGTATGTATTATGCTTACAGTTTGAACCTTGTATTTTGAGAAATATATATATTTTTGTTGCTTTAAACTAAATTAAGAGAGTCATTTCTGTGAAGGTACAAAAGTACCAACAGTGTGTTCACAGGATTACAAAAAAAAGACATTACTTAAGGGAAATGTCTTATTAACTGGGTTCATGTGCTTGCATTTGGCTAATAAATGGTTGTGCTTGGAGATTTATTGAGTAACACTTCGCGAAAGTGCCTTACAATTACAGCCTTACTTCATTCGTTAGTTATATTCTGTCAGTGCCATTCATGCCCGGAGAAAAAAAAATGAAGGTGATCTGTTGTATTTATGTCAGTGTCAAATCAACAACTGGAGCCTGGAAATGTAACTGTATGTCACATAGCAAGTTGATCACATGCATCACGGCTTTTTTTTTTGAATTGATGAAGGATGAATATTCATGCCTTGGTGTCTGATCGCTAGTCGCCTTGCCTGTAAATATGTCAAAAGATGGACTTGTCTCTAATATTAATTAATAGTGCCATTTTGAGTGTTTATGCAGTTCATACTTAAAAAAAATAATAATCTTAGTATGTTGTAGCATGTTATAATTTTCTACAGGGTTAATTTTTTTTGCACCTTAAGGGTTGAGAAATGAATCAATGTAACAGTAATTGGGTTTTGTAGACTTGATAAACTGATTTTAAGAAACTAAAATATATTTTTTTTTGGATAAAGAGACAAACAGGGGGAAAAAAAACTTCCGGAATACCGTCATGTTGTAAAGAAATTCAACTTGGCGAGTTGAAACATTACATTATGACAAAAGTGTATTTCTGTTTTGTAACAACGTATTTTCCACTGGACCGGTCACATATTGTACTACAGCAAAACAAAAAATAGGCATTATGAATTAAAGGACAAATAAAAATGCCTCGGTTTTAACAGAAAATAAGTTCATTATTATTTAACAGCATTTCCTTGTGCAGCTCCATAGAGCAAACGTTTTTCCAGCCGCTTTATCGTCAGACACAATTACAAACAAATGTATTCATAAATTTATCATCATCATCACATTAACATTCATGTGTACGAGAATAATGGATTTAAAAGTAGAGATTTTTCTTTTTTTTTTTTTAGCAGGAGTGATGAAACACATTTGAAGTTGTACATTACAATATACTTTCTTTGTATTTAAAAAAAAAAAAACAATATAAAAAAGTGTAAAAAGGAGAAAACTGGGGAAAGTCTCTGAACTGCTGCTGGAGGTCAGATAAAAGTCGTGACCTCTTTGTTCTCTTTGTATCCGGATGGTGCAGATGTTCTTGAAGTACGAGCAGAAAGGGTTAAAAGCTGATGTCGGCACATCCGTCCACCGTGTAAATTACAGCACTGTACATTTTTTTTGTTTCAGTTAGCAAAAATATCCTTTACGTCCTATTAATACACCTGTATTGTAATCTCATGAATGATGCATACTTCGAGTTTCATGCTACAGGTTTCCATCGGGAATAATGCACAGCATCGTCTCTCTGTATTCCAAGGAACATGTGCATACTTCCATGTAGATTTTTACACAATAAAATCATTTGAATCCAACGTCCATTCTCAAACGAACAAACACAAACGTGCGAGGAAATGTAAACGGCATAAAGCACTTGAAAACGTATAAACTCACGCCAAGGGTTTATGAACGAGTGTGTAAAAAGAAAATAAACAAAAACAAAGATCTGTACACAACGTGTGCATATATATATATATATATATATAGAAACAAATACGAATATACACAGATGGTGTCACAAAACTACATCACACTGAACCACCACTAGATTAGGAACAGGTGGCATATGTCACTTATTTTTATACGTCTTTCGGCTTTTTCCCGCCACCAGGTGTCGCCACTGAGAGTAACTTGAGAGTAACCTGGCAGATGTTTTACTCTGGATTCCCTTTCTGGTGCAACTTCACCCTTTCATCCTGAAGCCCGGACAAATTAGTTGTACCTGAGTAACTGGAGGAAACCCACGCAAATGCGGGAGATTGCTCCAGTTCTTTCCTACGCCACAATCAGCTCTTGTATCATGTTGCACAGTGCACAGAAGGAAACATTTACCAGGTCTCAGTAAACTTGACGACTTCAACCGTTGCAGATAGTTGTAGCTGAAGATGTGTGTGTGTTTCAGCAACAACTGCACTTGTGGGCTTTTCCTTTACCATGCTATACTGTGTACCCACTGAATATGACGCTAACAGAATGCGCGGTCGCGTTTTGGAAATTTCAGAAAATCCGCCATCTTGGTCTGCTCCCATAACCTTGTAATCTTAAGCATGTATACAGTTACAAGATAAACAATGTAACAAGGGCTACTGTGCTGCTATCAACTGTAGCCACAGAAGTTCCAGGGATGTTGATCCGAGGATGGGTTTAAACATACGTTTTCAAAGATTTTCACACCCAGAGACTGGCAAAGAGACACACAGTTATCAATGGCGCTCATTATTGTAGCATTTATGGTTAACTGTTATGTGGATGAGAGTAAAATCCGCATTAGCGTCTTATAAGGCTGAGAATTCTGCCATTAAACTTTAATAGTATTTCAATAAACTTTTCTGTCGCCATGATTTAAAAAAAACTTGTGACGATATAGTTCCATGCTGATTGGATGCCTGTGACGGAAATCTGTCATATCCGATTGGCTGATTAAGGCTGTGAAATCTGATTGGCTGACAGACTGCCCATGCAATTGTAACTGCACTATGCTTAGATTACAACATGAAAAGGAATTTTGACATAGATTAAGCTGTTGGCATCATAACATTACTGCAAACGGAGAACAGAACTATTTCCCCATTAACATTTACATTTTTTTTGGCGGCCAATGATACATTATTAGTCGCGTTTGAAGTCGCACATTCTGCTAGGTTTGTATTCTGTGGGTGTACCAAGAGTGGAGGAACCATCTACAAACATCTACCCGGAGGCCACACAGCAGCTAAGAGGCGAACGTTGAAATAGCGAGGTAAACTGTCGGAGCTACTGCAGTGGGCATTAGTCGGCTTGTGTATGAAGGATATTCCCTTGAGGAATCTGTGTGTTGTAATTGATCTAGAAGTTCCTAATCCAGTGATATTTCAGAGTAAACACGCTCAATTTATGTCTCAGAAAACTCATTTTGGATTAGTCAAATATCTCATCGCAGATCTTTACACTGCAACCATTTGACCTCACCTGATGAATTCAAACGCTTGTGCACAACCAAATATCGTCCCTCACTGAGAAAATACTATGCAGCCGGCGCTTTCTCAAAACTCCAGAGTCTTTTGTTTTTTTTTTGTTCAGTTCATGTTTGGTCTCTATAGATGAAGCTTGAATGCCTTCAGGCGGTTGTGATGGCATTCAGGTCTTTCATCAATCCCTCCAGGTGTGCCATCTCCTCCGACAGCTCATCTGACCTGTAGGCCTTGGAGAGAAGCATGCAGTGGAGCATTGGGGTTAGAAAGTTATAGCCACAGCAAACAATGCAGTGTGAGAGGAAATGAAGAAGCGAGAGAGAGACGGAGCATGTTATAAAATATGATGGAGGTAGATACAGAGCAGGTAGAAAAACAAGAGCCGGAGATATAAATCAGTAGAACTGAGGTGAAGTGAAGTGAATCTCACACACAGAGCATGGAATGTTGGGATGGGATGGAATTTTTTATATTCAAACATTTGGTTATTGAGTATTTATACATATTTAATGGTTTAGTGGATTTAGTGAGTAATTAGTTGGAATTAAGCGAAGCAGGACAAACCGTGTGTAAAATGAAATAGGAACAAAAAGAGTTCAGAAATAGTTCAGCATAGAACAGTCATATATAACTGGATAAACAGAGCGCTTGTGGATGCGAATCATCAACTTACAGATTCTATCTGTGGCAGCATCCTGCTGGTTTCTGATTGGTCAGGAGCACTGGGAACGGTGACAGCTACAGGGGCACGGGCTCTGCCCAGAGTGCCGATACATGCCGTTTTCACACTGGGAACTGTAAGTGAAAATAAGTGGATGACACGTATTAAATCCTACGCCATGTTGAAGACATGAATCATAACAAAGGTTGTTGGGGTTTGCTGCCAAAAAAGAAGCAAGTGTGACAGTCAAAGCTTTCAGAAGATCTACAGAAGACGGTAAAAGAGCTAATTATTGGACGCTACTGTGAAAAAGTCTTAGGCACGTGCAAAAAAAGGCTGTAAAGCCAAGATGCCTTTAAAAAATACAATAATCATCTTATAATAATAATAATAATATAATCTTCAAAAATTATGCTGTTGCCTCAAGGAAATTTCTGTGAACAGATTGCATTTTCTCCACAATTTTGTGGGGGTTACTGCGGTTTCCTTCCACAGTCCAAAGACATGCATGGAATAGATGAAATGGAGATGCTATATTGTTAGTGTATAGATACATGGGTTAGACAATGAAACTGAAACACCTGGTTTTAGACCACAATAATTTATTAGTATGGTGTAGGGCCTCCT
>JAOUQT010000009.1:12255489-12269473 GCA_025769995.1 Xyliphius kryptos | reverse complement strand
GATCAGCCGGTCATTTGATTTTGAGTAGGATTCCAAATCCAGACCTCCATGAGATCATCATTTTGATTTACATTTTGATCATTGAGGAGGGAATTAAGCATTGTACAGAAGTTTGATGATTTTCTATACGTGTGGTAGTACCGTGACTCTTACCTTGGACATATATAGCATATTCACACATGCTCTGAGTCTCCTGCAGCTGCTCTTTGATAATGGCCTGGAAAAATAACACTGCAGATTAATCAGAGTAACAAAGACAAACTCATTTACAGCAGTGTGCCTGGATCAGAACTCCGCACCTTGCAGGTCTCATAGTCTTTGCGAATGTAGTGCAGATGAATAAGCCAGTTCCTCCTCTCTAGAATCGGGAGCTCTGGGGCTGAGAAACAAACAGACACATATATGTTCTTAAATTAAGAAATAAATAAATAGTGCAAAAGCTTTTATTTTAACACCGTGACCGGTTTATTTATCTGGACTTGGAACCACTGGAAGTGGTTTTATTTTGTATTCCAACAATATACAGTGGTGTACAGTAAATAGTGGAACAAAAACAATGTTCTCTTGTGCTACACACAACAGCAACTACACAACTCAACATATAGTTCACGTGAGCAACAGCTTGTGCAAAACAAAAGTACGATAAATACAAGACAATAGATATTGAAGTAATGTATTTAGTGAACAATGCAGGTGGTCCACTATTCGTGTGAGTCACAGGGTGCAAAACATGTCCAAGGTTACGGAATATATGGTAGGGTTGATGGTACTACAGTGTAGCTGGTTCTTCCTAATGATACTGACTTGTGTTCTTTCATTTTTAAGTCGCTTTGGATAAAAGCGTCTGCTCAATAACTAAATCTAAATGTATGTGAATGTAGGTTACGTATGTAAACAGTATTGTCTATAAACCTAAAAAGTATACAGTGTATAGCAAGTGATTTTTAGCAGTAATTATCCATAAATGTGAACATTGTACAATGTATTTGAAGTCATTTGTCCATCTTTGGTATCAGGTTTGTGTGTGAGTGTTTAGTCCAGTCTTTCATATTTGTAATTGTTCATACCTGATTGTTAAACTTTCTTCTCCCAGGCCATCAGACTCCTAAATACTCACACAGTCTGGCTGTGAGGGCCCAAATATTCCGGTGCATTGATATTTACACGTCCAATGGCAAGGGCTGTATAGTTTCTCAAATTCACCTACTGCCCTGTTCTCCCTATGGGTTTCCTTCAAGTTCTCGGGTTTCCCCACAGTCCAAAAACATGAATTCAAGGTCAATTAGGTCTAAATTTCCATTTTTTGAGTGAGTGTGTACCCAGCGATGGATCGGCATCCTGACCTGGGTGTATCTGCCCAAACGCCCAAAATGTTCTCCCCTGGGTGGGCATACCCGCAACCCTAGTACAGGATTAAGTGGAAGATAATGAGATGGGATACATACAACATGCCTTCGACCAAATCTGTGGATGGTTCACAGTAACTCGAAAATCAGTAAATCTTTTTACAAATAAATGATTTAACCCAACATTAGCAAAAATAAAACATGACTACTTTTCAAGCAGATGTGCCTCATAACTGGATGCATATAATATTCTGTTACTTTCTTCACTGAGCAGAGTATGTAAAGCTCTTCGCCCCCAATCTATAAAGCTTCACAAACAAGAAGAGCAAGCGCACTGAGGGCGAGCATCAGCATATTACTTAGCTCGCTCGCAAGGCTGCCGGCAAAATCTGTTTTCAAGCCGTTCTATTCCGGGACAGACTTTTATCTCTGAGCTCTAATCCTCTTCAAAGCTAAACCCAGCCAGTGAAGGAAATTTAAACCCAACAGCACCATCCACAGGACGGCTGGTGGAGAAAGCTCACTTGCTTTACATCTATTTCTATTCAAGCTTATTTGTGCAGTTTAAAAACAAATGGCATTTTTTTTTGGCAAATGCATCTGTTAAGACTCGAAAGGTTATTCTTTTTAATGAACCATAGAGTATGCATAGAAATCCACGTCGTCAGATCTCGAATACATCACAAGATTACCTTGAACAAAGGTTTAAACCATGAAACGATGCAATGAATACATATCCAAAAAGGTTCTGGGTGTGATTCTCTGTGTCGTTTTCCCTGGATTTCCTCAATATACTCTGGTTGCATGAAAGTCATGTGTATTGAAGATACAAAACCACCTGTCTGTCTGAGTCTGTGAGAGCTGGGACAGGTTCCAGCCTCTCTAAAGTTCTACAAGTTAATGATGCCACGTCAATATTATAGGCTTCTTAATGTTATTTATATAAAGTAAACAAAAAACAAACTGCTTTTACTTATACTTTCTGATTAAGTACATACCTTTTTTAAGACGAGGCTTGTTAGGATCGGTGGCCACAGGAAGTGGGGCTTCCTAAAAAGCAATGAAAATATGTGTACATTAAAACAATAAACAATAACAATAACCACACACAATATAAAGAAAACCATTGGAACAGACAACACAAGTGGGATTATATTATAATATCCCATTCCCCACTTTGTGTCTATAACAGTTTTCTTTTCTAAGGCTTTCTACAAGCTTTTGAAATTTGTCGGCATGTTCAATTCTCAGCGCTGGGAATTAAGGTTCGAATCCCAAGATGGTTGGATCTTCCATGTGGGTTTCTTCCAGGTTCCTCCCACAATTCAAACTCTAAATGTACCCTATTTAGTGTCCATGTCTGTGGGAGTGTGTGTGTGAGCCCAGCGATGGATTGGCACCCTGTCTTGGGTGCATCTGCTCTGCACCTGAAACGGTCTCTACTGGATGGGCATGGGGAATAATAGGGTGGACGGATGTCGTAGGGAACCCTATGGATTAGGAATGGGATGTCACTTAAGGTCATATTGGAGTCAGGTGAGCGAATACTTTTGGCAATAGAGTTTATATATACAAAAAATGGGCATAGGGAATACAAAAATGTATCCACGAATAACAGATTAAGTACCTTTTCAGTGTGTAGTTTGTATATTTTTGCAGGATTTGCTGAATACACTCTGGTTGCATAAAAGTCATGTGTATTGAATACACTGAACCACCGGTCTATGTGGGTCTGTGAGAGCTGGGACAGGTTCCCGAGAACCTCTTGCGACCCTAGTCCTTTCGTATATTTAGTGGAAAATAAAAAGATGAAACCGAACAGGTAGCTGTTCAATGGCTTTAATGTTGCAGCCCTAAAACACATTTCATTTTGTATCATGGCACGGTGGCTTAGTGGTTAGCACGCCTCTCAGCGCTGAGGATTCCCAGTTCGAATCCCGATCTGGGTGGCCATGTTTCCATGTCCTCCCCGTGTCCGCATGGGTTTTCCGGTCTCCACCCACAGCCCAAAAACATGGCTTCCAGGTAAATTGAATGCTCTAAAATCGCCCTGTATAGTGTGTGGATGTGTGTGTGAGTGAGTGTGTGCCCAGTGATAGCACCCTGTCCTGGGTGTATCTGCTCAGCGCCCAGATATTCTCCCCTGGATGGGCATGGGGAACCTCACCGCCACCCTAGTAGAGGAATAAGTGGAAGATAATGGATGGATTTTGTATCATTAACTCCATAAAAGTTAACTTTTATCAGTTTAGGGAAGGCCCTTTCCTGTTCTATCATGGCAAAAAAAAGGACAACACCTCCCTAAACTGTTAAACCAAACACACTAGGTTGTCTAAAATAAAACAGTAAGTTAACATGACTATAATGTATTAGTATAAGAAGTGAGGTACATCTTCAAACCTCAAACCAACCAAAGTGCTTCCTCTGTTAAGCCACACTTTTATTATTTTACAAACTAAAATAACTAGTAATGATATAAACTCTAGGTATAAGTTTGTAAATCTGTTAAAATGACGTCGTGTTGTAAACAAACCGTCATAACTCTTAAGATGTTAGCATCTCTGCTAAGCTGTTAGCATTCATACCGTTATTTAGCGCAACGTTACACTTACCTCACGTCGTACAAACTGAACATGTCCAAATATGTTTATTTCATCTAATTGAAGTGTTGTAAAATAAGAACTTACCTTTTTAACGTTCTCGTCGTCCGCCATCCTTCATTCAGCAGCTTTAAATAACTCCCACTTCCGTTTAATCTCAGCGACCTCGAACGCGCAGTCGTTACCATGGCAACGCATGTATCTCATGCCACTACATGTACAAAACAACACGTATTGATTTTTTAAAACATTATTAATTGACTAAATATAGATCCACAATTCCAGATTGTAGTCCATCTGTTTATACTGAGCAGTTAATACTTGCTTGGTGCATTATTCCTATCCCAGCAGTGTCACTGGGGTGTCCCACCACCCAAATTAGACCTGTTCTGTGATGCTCCTGACCAAAAGGGAACCAACTGGGAACTTACAGGTGAACTACAGTCTGTACAGTCTATCATGTGTATATTTTACTTATTGTTACTTGATCAAGGGAGAACCTACTAAATAACACAGGTAAACTTGAATTCATTGGTTGTCAAAGTATAGACTACTCAGTCTGTTAATGTACAACTACAAAGTCCATCTATACGGTAAATGGAGAATAATAAACGGAGAAAGGCGGCAGTGTATCCGCCTGGTTGCTGGATGTTAATAAAAGTAAGATCAGATACTCATATGTACAAATGCTTTTAATGAATTTAAAACTCCCGACATTTTTTCTTTTACGCTGTCTCAATACAGTCTTAAAGCTACATGCAAATTCTGAATCAAGTATTCACAAATGTCTATTCATTGCATTGATTTTTGGAGCACATCATGGTTCAGACTGCAGATCATAGGAACCCCTTAGTACATGAAGGTGAGAAATAAGACTATTTGGTACCAGAATGTCGCATTAACGGGAATTAAACTATGTAAATCAGTCTTTTGTTCCTATATGCAAAGGTCAAGGACATTAGGACAGAAATGAAGGGCAGTTTTTCAGGAGCAGAGGCTTGGCGATTTCCAGGAGGTCCAAGTTAGGGTCCAGCGATCTACCCAATCCTTCCAGCACCATGATGGCGAATACCACAGAGGCAAAGTTACTCTCCAGCTTCACCTGCCAAAACAAGACTGAGGTTATGAGCAAGTTTAACAAAAGACACTGGATCACCGGACAGTTTGAAAATGCTGGCAAGGACTTCTATATAAAAATGGTCCCACCATCGGATGTCTTACAGGTGGTACGTCAGCAACACTGGCTCTTTAACAGTTTTCTGAAGGAGCCATAAAGAATTTAAGTTCTGCTTCCTTTTAATACAGATACCAGCACCTTTGACCAGCTCGGATCACAGAACACGGCAGTATAAAGACCTGATATGGCCTTAAGATCGAACTACAACATGTCCTTTGTCTGCTGCTGGTCGGTAAAAACAGCAGATCATGCATAAGATGAGGCACCATGGCTGATTTAAGCAGTAGAGATATTTATGACCAAAAGCTGCATTTAAAATCACTCCGTAAGTATGGATACACCCTGATAAAATGGAAGTGGTTGCTGAGATCACGTTACATGGGAGTACATGGGAGAGAGAAACATTTGAGGCCAGGTGATGACAATGGCACCACCTGAAAAGCCGCCATTTTGGATTCAACTTTACTTTTTTCAATAGGAAGAGTGCCATATGACATCATACACAAAGAATTGCACCAGAAAAACAATGCTGTGCTCATTTTTAAAGTAGCTTTATTCATTATCGAGTTATCGACACGTTTGTGACATGGTGCAACAACAGTATCTCAGTAAAGGATGTCCTCAAAGTGCTGCCCATTGGGTTGAATTGCCAACGTGATTCCCTTCTCCCACTCTTGACACGCCGAGAGCAATACCGCAGAAAAAATGTTGAAGATCCAGGATGTGGGGCACCTGAAACAATAGATAAAGGAGGCCTGTGGTAGCATTTGCTCCCGGTGTGTCAAGAGCGGGCGAAGAGAATCGCGTTGGCAATTCAACCCAATGGGCAGCACTTTGAGCCCATCTTTAGTGGGTTACCGTCGTTGCTTCATGTCGCAAACGTGTCGATAACTTGATAATGAATAAAGCTTAAAAATGAGCACACCATTGGATTTCTTTTGCAATTCTCTATGTGTTTGATGTATCACATGACCCCCTTCCCATTGGAAAAAGTAAAGTTGAATCCAAAATGGCAGCTTTGCAAATGGTCGTCACCCAGCCTCATGTCTCCCACTTCCAGTCTCATGTCAACAATCACTTCCATTTTATAAGGGTGTATCCATACTGTGGCCACCCTGTGGTGCGTTGGTCAGTTGCAGTGTTGTTTTGGCTATTCATAATGCTCGATAAAATTCCCACTATGCATTACACTATGGATGTGTAGTAAATGCTATGCAGTGAGTACATGGTGAATGATGGAATGAGTGAACCTTTCCAAACGCTGCTACTGTGTCTGTACCTTGTGGTGGATGAGCAGTCCAAAGACTCTAGACAGCAGTTCTGAGAACTGGATCTTCAAAACAGAGCAAAAAAAAAAAAACAGGTACTTCACAAAGAATCCCATTCCTCAACTAGTGTCTGTAGAATAATGTACCTTTCCCAACGAGAGTGTGTCACTGAGAGCATGGTTCACCAGCTCAGCCATTTCTTTTTTGAAACCCGCCACATCCTGGCACTCATTGGCCCGTGCGTGGTTCAAAATCAGTTCTGCGACCCGTTCACCCTAACGGAAACAGCAACCCAATCTGAAAGTTAGATATTTGTTCCCCCCTAAGAGTCCAACTTTTTCATTCAGTACCTGTTTCAGAACAACAGCAGTGAAGACCGCTTTCAGGTTCCTCAGATCCACCTCACTGAGCTGAGCGACGATGCCAGCATCGAGCAGCACCAGCTGGAGTGGAGGAGGCGAGGGTCTTATACTGACCACCACAGTGTCCCACAGATCAGTCAGGGTGGCTTTGTCCTGAGATGAGACTCCCTGATTGGCCTGAACCAGAATGTTCCCCGGGTGAAGATCACCATGGACAAAATTGTCCACAAACACCTTTGTGGAAAAACAGACCACAGCATACAGGACAGGTCATTAATGATGTCATCATCCAAAAGAACCAACCAGTTAAGATGTTTGGACGCATCGGTTTATGGCTTCATTGCTTATTTTGTCAACTTACCATAAGGACCATCACAGAACAGGTATAATTTGGGTGGTGGATTGTTTATTGGCAGCTCTGCATTGTACCAAGGAAATAATACTTGCTCAGTGATGGTACTATTGGGGTCCTGACCATTAGAACAGAGTAAAGGGGACATACACACTATGTTCTACAGTCTGTAATTGTAGAACTTAACAGTAAGTGGAACTTATACAAGGACAATAAGTGGAGCAGAAAGGGTGCGTTTCCAAACTTTTGACTGGTACTGTACATTAAAGTACATGATGGTTCATGGTCGTACCATTTTCAGCAGAGTATCCACCCCCATCCGGGCTATTCGCTGTTTGATGTCCACCGGAACTTCTGAGCTAAGGTAGCTGGAAATGGGCTCGCTCTCCTAAAGGGCCGAACAAATACACATTACAATCGCTCACGAACCCCACTGCACCAACAGCCTGATGATAAATACTTCACACAGTGACCTCATAGGTCTCCACCAGGATCGAACTGGTGACGAACGGTCTCAGCGGCGTCGGAAACTTGACGTACTTCAAGTCTTTAAAGTTGTTCTTGAACTTCTCGATGTTCCGCGCTTCGAATCGAAGGTCGATCTACAGGCAGGAGCAAACGCCCACCGATGAATAGTAGGTTTAAATGCAAGTGCAGGATTAAACTGAAGGTTTAAACTGTTACCTGTTTAGTCATGAGCTTCTCAAATTCCTCCACCACCTCAGGAAGGCTGAGCCACTTCAGGCCGGGTAAGCAGCTGATCAGAAGGCTGCCCACCTTCATCAAGATCAGGTCGGTCTGAACCTGTCGTCTGATGCCAGGATGGAGCACCTGAAGAAGTTAAAGGGAGAGTTACCATGTAGATCCTCCATCTAAAAACAGACAAGCGTAAAGATTTTCGGTTGAATTTACTTTAATTGCTACTGGTACAAGTCCCTTCTCATCTGTGTGTAGAAACTCCGCAGCATTCCGATCTGTTAGCGCCTCATCGGCGTTTTCAGACGCCAACAACTGGCTCAATGCTCCTCCAAGTCCAGGAAGCTCCCAAGCTTCTAGCAGATCCTCTTTCTCAAGTCCATCCACCAGCTGCTGGAACACCAGGTCCTCCACGCTCGCCACTCGAGCCTTGGCCCTGTACACCTGCGCTACACATCCTGAGCCTACAGGCTCCTTGCTGTCAAAGACGAATAGCTGCCTCCAACCTTCTCCAAAGGCACGCCGTAGGCTCTGCTTGGTGTGACTCCAGGAATGTGGCCGTACCTTCACATGGAGCCTCGAGAAATGATCGCAGAATTCCTGGGAAAAGATGTCCCGCCGCGTGCTGGCCCACTGGCCCAGTTTGATGAAAGTTGGACCGGATGTTTCGGTGACCCACAGCAGGGCATCTAGCCACCAAGAAGCCCACCGTTTAGAGAGCAGACTAGGGATGTATAGCAGCAAGAACGGGCTGAACTTCAGCAGAAGCACCAAAGCCCGGATGCTCAGCCTCAGGACAAACAAAAGTCTGTGCACCTGCACTTTGGCGATAGACCTTTTCTCTACGACTCTCAGAGGAGCCACTGCTCCTTGTGCCGAGGCGTACGTGATGCCCCCTGTCGCCCAACATAGCAAAGCCACCCTGCGGGTCTGGCTCGACACATGGCTGCTTTTGATGAAAAGAGCTGTGCGTGGTACAAACCGAAACGACACCGAAACCCTATGAATAGTGTACCGAAGACTTTGAGAGAGGGTTCTAAAGCAGAGTGCAGACATTTTAATAAAACACAGGGGTTATGACCTGTCAGCATAAGTTTCACAACAGTTTATGACGTGCACATTCACCAAGCAATAAAGTCGTTCAAAAAACATAAGGTTTTCAACTAAAAACACTTGAAATGGCCAAAATTGATGAAGGTAAACAATTAATTTCCCTCCTTTGTTGATTCTAAAGGGGGAAAAACTACTAAATAAACGCATTCGTCAGTAAACATACATTTGTAAACCCCCCGCTGGATAAACCAGGAATGTTTACAGCGCTGTATTAAATATTCAAAACGTATAAATACATACACACGGTTGTCATATCGTGGACACACAAAACACCCGCTTTGGGAACCGACTCCGAGTTAAATAACATCAACAACCGCCAGAAAAACAAAACTGCATTGGCTCGATAATCGATAAACCGGAAGACTGAAGGTTAATTCCACCATGTTGTATTTAGCATGTTTTTCCGCAGGTCACCATAAGGCTCTTATCCCCTTTACGTTCATTCATCCTTATAGAGCCCACCTGTACTCGCGGGTGCCACGTTTAAATCCATCCGTAGTGCTACACGCAGTCATCACCCGTTCCGCGTTTAATTTATGTGCAATTACAACTAAAAGTGACACTATTGAAGCACTTTGAGTTTTATTTAAGTCATTTATATTTCTTAAAGTTATTTATTCGTGTTAACATTTTGAATTGGTAAACACAGTGTATAATACAGGCTCCGACATATTGTAACACATTTAGCGCTGAATAAAATGGATGAAGTCGGGCAGCAGGGTGACTTAGCGCATAGCACGTTCACCTCACAGCGATTTCTGGTTCGAATCCCAGTGTCCATGTCTGTGTGTGTTTCTTCCGGTTTTCCCCCACATTCCAAAAACATGGATTCAAGGTATCCGATTTGGAGCATTCAATTTACCTGGAATCCATTATTTTGGACTGTGGAAGAAAACCGGAGAAAACCCAAACGGACACCCTGATCGGAATTCGAACCGGGAATCCCCATGCTAACATGCTAAGCCACCGTACCGCCCTTAAGTCGGTATTAATACCAAATTCATCTATCTATCGACATTAACCAGCCCGTTATTAGACACCTCCTTGTTCCTACACTCAAGTTTGTGGTTCTTGAACCACAAAATGTAGTTTTGGATTCCATCTCTACTTCCATCATACTTTGCTAATCCCCTTTATTTCTTCATGATTTCTGATTAGAACCATTACAGATCTGGTATTGGTTAGGTGGTTGGGTATTCGCAGCACTACACTGATTGATTAAATAAACCTAATAGTCATTGCTTTGTACTGTAGTCAGCACATGTGCCCGGAGTGACGGGCAACCACGTACATGAAGCAAGGGGAGCAATTTGGGTTAAGTGCCTTGCCCAGGGGCACTTCAGCTATAGTACTTGGTGGAACTCACTCACACATCCACACACACAAACTATACGGCATTAAAATTGTTGTTTTTTGACTGTGGGAGAAAACAGGAGAACCCGAAGAAAACTCATGCGGACACGGGGAGGACATGGAAACTCCACCCAGTTTGGGATTCGAACCGGGAATCCCCAGCACTGAGAGGCGAACATGCTAAGCCACATTAAGCCCTTTATTATTATTTTTATTATTATTATTATTATTATTATAACAGCTGCTGCTGCATTAAACATTTCAAAAGATTGAAGTTGAGTGACTTTGGGAAGACACTGGAGGTGTGTTGCTCTGACCTTGTTGGAAGATTTGCTGTTTCGAGGTCAGTGTCCTTATTGTCATGATGGGGTCTCAGCACAAAAGACTTAAGAAACACCGAACAGATGTTGCATCCACATCCTCCACCCACTGCAGCCGAACTTTGACCCGCTGGTCACTGCAGAGCGGGGGTGCATATAAGTTTGTTATGGAAGCCTTAAAAAACCCTTTGAATCTGTTTTTTTAGATGTGTATACAAGACAGCTTATTCTTTTTCCTCATGAACTTTTAATACACTACATGGACAAAAATATGGAGACATACCACTAAATCATTGAAAGAAATGTTGTTTGGAAGCTTACTAGCCACACATTTTGGAAGCAAGCTACCTGGTTGCATCTTGGACGCTTAACTTTGTTACAAAAAGTTTGGGTAAGGCCCTTATCTGTTCCAGCATGACTGTTTTTCACAAAGCATGATCTATAAAGGCATGTCTGGGTGAGGTTGGGGGGGCATGGTGGTTTTGCGGTAAGAACGTCCTCTCATTACTGGTTTGAATCCCAATCTGGATTGAGTTCCATGTTCTCCCTTTGTCCATGTGGGTTTCCTTCTACGGTCCAAAAACATTCAAGATGACAAACAAATACTTTTAAGGTGAACTGGCTGCTCTAAAATGCCCTCTATATTGTGTGTGTGCGAGAGAGAGAGAGAGTAAGTGAGAATAAATTGGCGCCCTGTCCTGGGTAGAAAGAAAACATTCTTCCCTGGAAGGATCCTCCCCCCCTCGTGATCATAGTATAGCAATAAGCGGATGATAATAGATGGATGGGGTGGTTGGTGTTGGTACCTGATTGACCCAAACAGAGCCCTGACCTTAACTCCATCTGAAACGTGTGGGATGCACTAGATCAGAGAATACGTGCCAGGCCCCCTTGTCTTCTGGGCGGATGGGCAAAGATTTCCACAGACGAGTTCCTAAATCTTGTAGAAATGTAATGTAAAGGTAGAAAGCCATCCCCAAAGGCTGAAAGAAGGGAAATCAATTTAGAAATGAATGTCATTTAAGGTTTCTGTAGGTACATGGAAAAATGTGGGTATGAAAATGATTGTAAAAATGGGAAGAACAATTTTATTTAATAGTATAAATGTAATACTCAACACAGTCACCAAAGCTCCCAGTTCTTTGTGAAACCCGATCTTCTACTTCTTCTGGCTCCTCCCCAATTAAACTTGATTTAAACAAACTGTGACATCAGCAGAAATACGAGACAAATACGAATCTTTAATTATTAATAATACTGTGATAGGGCGGCTTAGTGGTTAACACGTTCGCCTCTCAGCGCTGGATAGTCCTGGTTCGAATCCCAATCTGGGTGGAGTTTCCATGTTCTCCCAGTGTCTGCGTGGGTTTCCTCCGGGTTCTCCGGTTTCCTTCCACATTCCAAAAAACATGGATGCAAGGTAAATTGAGTGCTCTAAATTGCCCTTTATAGTGTGTGTATGAGTGTGTGGCTGTGTGAGTGAGTGCCCTGCGATGGATTGGCGCCCTGTCCTGGGAGTATCTGCCCAGCGCCCGAGACGTTCTTCCCTGGATAGGCATGGGGAACCCCCCGCCCCCCGCGACCCTAGTAGAGGAATAAGCGAAAGATAATGAATGAAGGAATGAACGAATACTGTGATAAAAACATAAAAACGAATCATGAATTCAGAAAACCCCGAGTGCACGGAGACATACACCCGGCTGGGGCAATACAGTAGTATAGTATCTACAGTATAGTAGTAGTATAGTCTGTAGTATAGTATCTAAACTTTATATACAGCACAGGTTTGGATACACCTTTTTTTTTTTTTGCTTCACTTATTGTTTGTGTTATTAGTTCCACTAACTGTAAAGATGGACTTTGTAGTTCTACAAATATAGACTGTAGTCCATCTGTTTGTGAACTACAGTACCTACCGTGTTACTCTGTTCTCTAATAGTCAGGACCCCAATAGTACCACCACAGGGCAGGTAATATTTGCTTGGTGCATTATTCCTATCCCAGCAGTGTCACTGAGGTGTTTAAATGAAACTACAGCAGCATGGCTTCAGTGTCACTGTGGAACTGACAATAAATCCACCACCCAATTTATACCTTTTCTGTGATGCTCCTGACCAACAGAGGACTAACAAAAACAAGAAAACAGATGGACTACAGTAATTGTTAAAATCTTGTTCAAATATTATGATGTCACACTACACTGATTATAACTTGAAATTATTTTACTAGTACTATTAACAGTAATGCTAGTATGATACGGCTGAAGGTGCTAAACTACAGACTAGAAGGTTAATGGTTCAAATCTAATCAACCTGTTGGGTTCAGCTTTGGTTCCTTGGAAGCTTCCAAAGCGTGACCATTCATCTCCATGACAACCAGGCCTCCAATCACTCAGCCAGCTGTAGATTAGTTCAGCAATAGGGGGTGGAGGGATGATGGGAAAGCGGAGGAGGGAGAGAATAAGAGAGGGAGAAAGAAGAGAGGGAGGGGGTCTTGAGAGGGAGGGGTGAGAAAAGTTTGGTGAAAAAAGTGTGTGAGTGAGAGACAGAGAGAGAGAGAGAGAGAGAGGGGAAGGCAAAGAAAAAGCTCAGTTCGCCTGCAGCCTGGAGTTTTCAAGACCACACTCCATTTCCTCCTTTAAAAACTTTCAGGGGGGAAAGCCTCGTGTTTCCCCGTTGACCATCCCGAAAGGAGAGACAGGATATATTCCGAGGCAAACGGCGTGAAGGGATACGAAAGAACCCAACGAAAACCATCAAGGACGACCATCGAGTGGATGCTGTCTGACCCTGTAGTGTTGGGTTTTGCAAAATGAGACACCACTACAAGAGCGCTTCTGCAGGGCTCGACCAACCAAGCGAGGTACAGCTCTCTATCACTGTGTGTCGGGTTGCGTGCGCTGGGTTCATCCTCTGATCCCGGGATATTCAAACCACTGAACCAGTCTTTAACCCTTTACCCATTGGGGTACAAATTGGGCAGCTGGGTAGAGCTTGTAAGACCTGGGTGCACATGTTTCGAGCATGAACCTGAGGAACTTCCATGGAGCTGGGAGACCACTATGCCGTGGTATATAGGTACATTCCAGTGCAGCAGGGAGACAGATAGAGACAGAGCAGCGGGTAATTGGATAAGTGAGGCGAGTCATTTCAGCCTAAAGAACAATGCAGTCTCTTGACTGCTGCAGAGAAAGAAGAGAGGTTGTAAACAGTGTAGTCTGCACTTTGATAACCAAAGAATTACAGCTTACCTTTGTATTAGTAGGTTCTCACTTGTTTAAGCAGCTAAAAAGTATGTACACTGCTCAAAAAAAACAAGGGAACACTTAAACAACACAATGTAACTCCAAGTAAACCACACTTCTGTGAAATCAATCTGTCCAGTTAGGAAGCAACAC